>JAOTRS010000047.1:8878236-8897437 GCA_028565755.1 Dinotopterus cunningtoni
CATTTTGCTTAAAAAAAAAACGTATAAAAACACCTTTTGCATTTAACAAGCGCTGTCTTAGTCTAGTTTTTTACCCATATCATATTCATATCTTAAACCACACTTAGTATTCCTTGAATGCGTTTATGCATTGCAAATGTTTCTGCTCCTTGTGGTTAAAAAAAAAGCATGAACGACTGCATGCCTGGCCGGTCATTATATATATATATATATATAGCAAGAAGGGGCGCATTCTTAAGCTAAAAACAGGAAATTAATTGGCTCTTTACAAAACTGTTTGCTGTTGCAGAAAATAAAGGTGGTTGACATAATGTCGATATAGTGATAAATGATTTCACATTGCACTTTTCTGACATATTATGCTATTAACCATGCTTTTAATCACATTAATGACTCAACAGTTCCTTAAAGATAAAATGTTAACCCTGTTTGTGTACCCTTTGTGTGATTTTTCCTTAAAACTATTTGTTTTTGTGGACATGAATTAGGAATATTGATTTTTAAACACGCCTCAATATGATCTTTTTGCCAGCTACCGTTTATAAAAAGGTGACAACACACATACGTATGCGCACAGATCAATCAAGCATCCGAGTGGCTGCTTTCCTTCTACATTCATCTCCTAAAATGCTAACCTGGTGATCAGCCAGAACTGGTGCTACAGATTAAAGACCCTTTGCAAGCTCTCATTCAGGCTCCAATAAGATTGCCGAAGCTGCACACATATCATTTCAGCATCACTTGATTAAAGATCTTTTGGGACTAAGAGTGAGCATAGGGCAGGTATAGAGGCAGCGTGTGTATTAAGAGACGCATTTTAAGTCCATCAATTCCACTTGTTCATTATTTTCCTCTTCCCCTGACTTTGCTAAGCAAACACTTTGTTTGATTGAGGTAAATAAAGAGATGGATGTAGCAATTATCTGCACAGCTCAGCATCGTTATTAAACAAGGAGGCTGCTTTCCATGATGGCTGTGAATATTTCACATCGGCAGGCAGCTTAAGATGTAGATGTTTTAAATGTCCCCTCTAAAGGACTCTTGTCTCCGTCGAATGTCTTTTGTCTCCGCTGACTTCGCTCCTGCATCGTAAAATTTGTGACTGTTTAGCAGCCTTTCTCCAGCACACCAATGGATATAATATGTTTTCCCTCAAAATTTTTCCTAAGCAGACTTGTCAAAATCTGCATTTGGAATTTATTTCCTGTTTATTATTTGACTATTTAATCTTGAGACTTGTTTAATATAACTACACAAAAGCATGTGTTTGTGAATGTTTGTCCAAGCAGGTGGCTGGATGGCCTGGACCTTGTGGTCTGCGTGTGATGATCTAGGCCAGCAGTCTCGCACTCGGGTGTGTGGCAATCAGGGTTCTGCATGTGTGGGGAACACCACCCAGTACAAGGACTGCAACGAGATTCCTGGTGAGAGATTACACACACACTTGAATGTCCTTGAAATCACGCATTTATTACATATGTACAGTATATGTTAAGCATTGTGTGTCCAATTCAACCAATTTTAAAACTTGTCAGCTAAATAGTATTTCTTCAATTCGCTGTTGTACTACTGTGCTATTTTAATGATCATAATTGTTTGTCCTCTTTAAAACTCATTAAGATTGATGAGCCATAATGTGTTTACCTGTGATGGTTCTTCATTCTGGTCAGTGAAAGTAAAGGAGGGTGTTATAAGTAGACAACTGACATTTCCAGCAGGAGTTAGCCGTGTGGAATATCAAGCAAATCAGGCGCTGTAATTAATATTAATGTTATGTCACAAGGCAGGCTCACATCTAATTTCACTGCAATTTTAGGGTGAGTGTTTGAAATCATAAGTTCTTTTGGACTGTGAGACTTTCAGGCAATTTTGCAATTAATTAATCAAGAAGATTTGTGTTTTCATTTGACACGGCCCACCCTCACCCACAGGCATGAATTACATGTCTTGTGCGTATTTGAGCTCAGCTTTAAAAGCATGAACACGGACAGACATTATAACAGATTTTGCTTGACTTGGCTTGAAATCCTTTTTTGATTTGAGGTTTTTACTTACAGCTAATCAATCTTACTCTTATCTGTAATCTTTGTAATAGGTTTTATATTCGTAATTGAAATTCCCAAATTGAGAAACACAATGTACACTATGTTCTCAGTGTTAAAACTAAAGTACTAAAAGTATAGTGCTTCGCTCTATATCCAAGAAATGCTTTTATGAGATTCACTTCTTTATATTGGATTCTCTGTGCACGGCACCTGAAAGTGTCTCTCTGACTGTCATTGCTTGTCTTCACATTGGCCCAGTTCCAGCAGTGCTGCCTTTCACAGAAGAGAACAGAGGACAGCAATGATTCGCATTCTGGCAGTATAAGCCAAAATATGGGAATGTGTTAGTCTACTTGCATGTGTGAAATTTAAAGGTTATGACTATGTCATTTCGTTCCTTCTTTCCAGTGATTTTACCGGCATCTGGCTATGATAAAGACCAGCAGTGTGGTGGTAAGTGCATCAACAATGTCCTATTCATTAAAAAACAAAAAGAAAAACAGGGAGAATTTGTTGTCAGATGCATGTTGCGTCATACTTGTGCAGGTGTGTTCATGTACCAACATACTGTATATGTGCTAGCATGTATGTGTGCATATTTAAACAAGTCTGTTCTTGCAGCCCTAATCTCTCAAGCAGCACTCTGGACATAAAAGAAACTAGCTAGGCGAAACATTTTTCCTGCCCCTTCTGCCTCTCCTTGACTCTCAGTATTGTACTAGAAAGAGAGTTGAGAAAGAGGAGGTAGAATATACTGGGCCGAATGCGAGCATTCACACCTTGATGCTTCGCTGCTCTTGAGTTGAGGTGATTCTGCACACTCCGGGTCCTGCCAGTAAGACACACACAATCAGATGAAATATACGTAAGGTACGAAATATACAAAATATACCCCGGTTCTTTATAGGCCACAGATCCAGGCCACAGTGTGTACCCTGCAGTGCCCTTGAGATGCCATGACCATGCCAATTTGGGCCCTTTCCAACCACAGGCAGCTCATTACCCAGCATCCCCAATGAGCGGCACTCTCTCATGTCTCATTGGCCAATTAGAGCATTGCAGCCTTGCCTTTTCGCCTTCATCATGCTCATTCATTATGGCTCCAGCCGGCAGTATTACCACTTCTTCACACACCTCTGCTAATCAGAAGATTGTGTCTTAGTGTAGCTTGAGTCACTTTGACACAACTGCATTGAAAAGAACATGGTGATGAAATATCGAGATAGCTATGCGGGATACAGTAGTGTTGCTTGTTTTTTTTGAATATGTAATAAAAGTTATTTTTTGCACAGAATGGGCAGACTGAGGGGGAATGGTTGTGTCAAAGCATTGACTTTAGAGAATTGTAGACAGTAAATTTTTTAAATGTCTGCATGCGGTCAACCTTGGCTATCTTATTTCCACAGGGTTCACTCTATTGCATCTGATAGCGACAGGTGTCTCATGTTTCCTGGGAGCAGGCCTGTTGTCATTCCTAGTGTATGTCTACTGTCAGCGCTTCCACAAACCTTCACAGGAGTCGGCTGTAATCCACCCTACCACCCCTAACCACCTCAGCTACAAGGGCAACACCACGCCAAAGAATGAGAAATACACACCCATGGAGTTCAAGGTGAGATCATCCATTCTCAGTTTGCAGAAATTGAGGATAATCATATCATCTTTAATCAATTAAAAATTTGAATGTGAGTAACATGGAAGTGGAAGTACAATGTCACTGTTCATTTTTTTGTTGTTGTCATATCTAGGTTTTTAGCTGTGCTGTAGGTTTATGTAATATTTATCAATCTTTCCTCTGTCAGGAAAAAAAAAATCTCATGTTCCATTTTAAACAACATTAATTACTGGCTTTCCTATTTCTTTCCTCATTTCACATCACAAATCATGTAATAATGTTTTCATTATTATAATTATTTTTATAATAATTTTTCAATGTAGAACACTGAATAGAGAACCTCTTTTGAATAATTTGCTTGTAAATAATAGAAATTATCAAGTAATATATATATATATATATATATATATTGTGTGCAATATAGAGTGACATGTCCTTTTTCCATGTCCTTTGACATGTCCTTTTTTTTAATAAAATAAAATAAATAATTGTATTAAATTTTAACCCACTTTACTATTGTGACTGATCAAATAATCTGATCAGTAATCATATGCAAAGAAATAGCACAAATATATGGTCATGTGTTGTTATGGTTGTTTCTATGACTAATAATAATGATAATAATAATACAAGGTGTCATGGAGGCTTAATGGTTAGCACTGTGGCTTTCCACCTCCAGATGCCTAGGTTCTGTGTCATAGAGTTTGCATGTTCTACTCGTACTTTGTGGTTTTCTTTCCCATACTCCGGTTTCCTCCCACAGTCCAAAGAAATGCAGATTAGGCTAATTGGTGTTACCAATCCAAAAGGCTAAAAGCTTTGGTTTCACTCATGAAACATCCAGGGGACCAAAGAAAACACTTTAACTAGACTAAAACATCAGAAAAAACATAGCTAACAGAAATAAGACAGCGATGCATGACATGCTGGATAGTTTTCTTTTTGTTGTTGTTTTTGTTTTTAATCCCTGATATCAGTAAGTGTGTAACTGAACAAGTCTACAGTACCAGTGGATCTGTAAGAAATTGTTTGTGTGGTGTTCAATCCAGATTCAGGTAAGTGCACTGAAATCCAACATCCAACATGCAGCCAGACAAGGACGAGAAGGTTGCAGACGTCATGGGGAGCACGGTATGAGCTTGCAGTTTTTTTTTTAATAAAAAAAATAAATAAATAAAATCATAAATACTTTCAAAATCTCTTTCTTTCCACCAATAAAGTCTCAGAAGGCAGTGCCTCCACGTCCACCATCGCCACCATTGTCACCCTCATCCACTTCCTCTTCCTCACCTCAATATCCTCCTCCTCCCCGTCCTTCTCCGGCAGCAGAAGTGCAGTAAGTAGGACCACCACAAGCAACATAGAATGGTTTAATGTTGAGTTCGTCTTGACCAATTTCCATGTATCAGCCAGCCTTTAGGCTGTCACATTATTTATCCAGTGTCACAGTGCTGTGTAACACACTCAGAGGGAATCACTATCTGGTCTCTTCCTTATACATCAGCTCACTCACTGGCTAGTGTCACTTTGATTGACAGGGGAGAGGTAGTGTGCTCCTCCTACACAGAGAGCAAGGCCAGTTTTTGCACTTTTGGACTCCCAGCTATAGAAATCTGTTGCATCCTTGGGATTTAAGTTTGCATCTTTTCGCCTATCTGCCTTAGATTAATTTTTTGATTTTTTTAAATACTTTTTTGATACTGATGAATTATCCATAGCTTCATTTCCATTTTAAAAATGCTGAATCATATTGCTACTTATTTATATAAATAAAAAAAAGGGTTTGTCCTTACATTGTTTACGTTTCATACATTGGAGGAACCGAAACCAGTCTCAGGCAATTTTATAGTCTGTATGTCTGTATATCTGTATGTCTGTCCAGTCGATTTTGTCACAGCATAACGCAAAACTGGCTTGACAAAATTTAATGAAACTTTGCCAGTCCTTGGGTATTTGCCTGAAGTTCAATCTGCGCCATAAATTCTTAGGAGGGACGTTATGAGCAGTTTTGTGCCAGATTACCTCACAGCAGTCATCACTTTTTTTGGACGAATAAGCACTTTTGCCCTCGAAGTGGGCATGGCTATACACATCACTCAACAGAGCCAATCAACGTCATAGATTACTGTAAAAAACACAGAGTATGTGGAGGACACAGAAATTACTGTAATGCCCCTGAAGGCACACAAATCATGAAAACATAAATAAATGCACAACACAAACGTTTGAAAACTGAATCTTTAAAGATGAATTGTCAGATCATTGTATATTTATTCTTCCTACGGGAAGTTTAAAACCAGTTTGTCTCATATGTTCCTAAAGCAGTAATGTGAAGCGCCACTATGAGATAAAACACGAGTTGTTAGAGCGAACATCTGCAGCAGTCTGAGGTCAGGGAGTGTACAGTAAAATACCCGAACTGAAAGAGTAATGTGCTGAAATCAAAATCTTGAGTAAAAGTGATGTTATGACAGTTATGTGCCAGATGTAATAATTTACTTTAAACAGGGAGTGTATTTGGTATCCGACAACGAAATAAGTACAACTTAGCGTAAACAAGATACTCAACCGCTGATTACAATAAAGCTGATCAGCTTATTTTTAGCTTTAACCTTTTAACTATTTTTACTATTGTACTAACACTAGTTTACAATATTTATAATAACGATATAATTATATACCTATCAGCCATAACATTAAAACCTCTAAACATTAACAGTGATTATTTATTATATACCAGTAAGCTGGTGACAGGATCATGGGCACCAAAGGCTCGTCCATGCCTGTGCAGACTGTCCATTCTGACGTAGCACAATTGATTTCTGAAAAAGTCAATGCTGGCTATGGTAGAAAGGTATCATCACAGTCTGCTGTGTATTGCGCTTAGCAGGCAAAGATTTTAAAGTGTTAATGTGACCCAAATTCTCCAGATCCCAACCCAATTGAGCTTTCACACCATACACACATAATCATACTGTATACTGTATCATAAGAGTACCGTGTATCGAATAAAATTTTAAAGTATGTGGCTTCCTCTGGCCAGGCAGTGTATTTGGCATGTTATCATGTCAAATTATTCCATCTTATAGGATGATCTTCTCTATTGCCATGATTTCTGACAAGGAGTCTCTTCAAAATTCTTCAAATAATACCTCAATTACTAACTCTGACAGAATCTGCAATTGGAGTGAACTCTCTCTCTCTCTCTCTCTCTCTCTTTCTCTCTCTCTCTCTCTCTCTCTCTTAGGTCTGGCTCAGGTGATGATAGTGATAAACCTTCTCAAGCAACAGGTAATCACTCATATCACTCATATCTCCAATAGAGTTAAAGCATGTTACCAGGCTCGATGTTGGTATCATGTCTCAGTGCAATGGCTTATAAATTCTTTAGCAAAAAAACCTCATGTCTTTAGTTTTTTTTTGTTCTGAAGTTTTATATCTCTCCTACAATAAAGTACTCACTCATACATCTGTTATGTGTGTGTGTTGCAGGTGGGGATCCACCAGTAAGTGCAACATCTCCAGATCATCATTTTTTCTAGTGAATCTGTCTGCACTTATAGTAGAGAAGCATCAAGGTGTCAGATATCAGTTTGATAATGTACTCACACTCAGTGGCAAAAGGGGAGGAGCTTTTAGGGTATAGTTTTATAAGGTATAATTTGACATAACTGAGTAAAATAGGAAAAAATTTTAATCACACAGAAAAACAATATTAATGCACCAGGCCTCCAGTGTGAAATTAATTAAATTAATTGAGTAATTTTCTCTCTCTCTCTCTCTCTCTCTCTCTGGGCCACAGAACAAATACACCTGCTGTATGATGTGAATGCTGCATCCACTGCAAACGCTACCCCTACGCGAGCACTGTATTTGTGCCATGTTACTGAAAACATAACAGTGGAAAAACTGGTGAAGAATTTTTTTTTTTTTATTATTATTATTCCTTAGTTTGACTGAATGCATGAGTTTACAATCAAATCTCACATACAGTATATGAGCCAAACAGCATAACCTGAATTTATTAATTTACATCAAAAACTGGGTTACTTAACAAAGAACATTATCTAACTGTGTATCCAAACAACGGTAATCACTTAAGCACTGGGATACAATGCAATTTGCTTGGTAGAAAAAGAGATTTCCTTAATTCTACTTCTTTACTTCCATGATGCCATCCAGCCGTCTCAACTTCTGTCTTTCTCTCTTCCTCTTCCCAGCATCACAACGTTTTCCACAGAGTAGCACCTTCTCATTATGTACCCAAAGCATCTCAGCTTCAGCTTTAGCTTCAGCATCTGTTCTTGCAACGGACGGACAGTCGTGATATCCTTCAATGTTGCTTAATAGGAATAAATATTGCAATAACAAAACCTGTCTTCTTTAATTGTGTGGTGCATTTGGAGCAGTAGTTAAAGACAAGACATAATGTACTGTACGTATGTCTGAAAAAATAAATATGATGATCCAAAATAGCATAAATACATAAAGAACTTAAAAAAAGTTGGTGGAAAAGAATAATAGAAATAAACAAATGGAACAAGTTTGACACGTTGTATTACAATTCTCTTATTTAATATTGCTTCAAAATAATTTCATAATGAACACAATGAACACTTATAATGACCTGATATATTTTTTAAATAATTATAATCTTGAACAAACTTCAAACCATCAGTGAGTAAAATGAAATCCATGACCTCCATGTTTCCTTACACTGGGATATGCAAAGAAGAGAATTTCACTGTGCAGTAACATACAGTACTGTATACTGTATGTGACTTCCGTACCTCCTCTTATAGAATCTCGATTTTTCCTTTCTGTTGATGACAAAAAATAATGCACCATGACATTTTTGTGGAGATATTTTATGAAGACCACCTAAGACTGTTCCTGCCACTGGAGATAATAACAACAAGATGATAAACATTATAGAAGACATTTTTCTTCATTAAATGACGATTGTGTATAATGAATTATTATCCCTCGCAGTAAAAAACAATAATATATTCGGATTAGCACATTGAAGCTAGAAGCATCCATCTATCCATCCATCATCCATGTCACTATGTCACCAGGATTGAGGGGGACCTGGAGCCTAAACCAAGGGAACTCTGGACAGCGTGCCACCTTGCCATTACAAACACTGACAAACTTAGTTATACACTTTGAGTGATTTCTTTGGAAACACCAGTCAGCCTACACCACATGCGTTTGGACTCTCTGAGAAAATGTTTAATATGTATAAAGTTCATTCATTCATTTATTCATTCATTCATGGGGCAATCAGCGGAGATGCGCTACAAAGCGCCGGAGAGGTATAATGCTTTTATTCTGCAGTGCTCACTAATATTCAACCTGAAAATGAATGTTTTTTGTAGAACTGTATAAAAGCGATATCATACTTAAGGTTGTACTGTTGTGCTGATTATATACAATTTAATTCAGTTTTATTTATGCAGGACTTTTAACAAAAGTCATTGTTGCAAAAAAAAAAAAAAAAAAAAAAAGCACCTTGCTCCCACACTATAGTAAGTCTTTTTTCCCCTCCAAATGTCACCACCTAAGGGGCTTCTAGCCTTAAAGAGCAAAATTCTCCCCTTTAGAGATGAATCTTTCTGAAGCCAAAAATTCAATAGCTTTTGAGTGTTACCTATAATGGAAAAGTGTGAAAATTAAAAGGACCTCTTCTTAAGTGAATTCTTAGTTAAGACTACTTCTAATTTTTCAATGGGAATATTGCAAATGAATGAAGTTGGACAATTTGACAATAGCCATTAGCTCACATTCGTTTACATTCAATCATAGACCAGAGGCTTTTGAGAATAAATCATTTAAGTGTAAAGCATAAGGCTTTTAACACGCAGCTTATCTTACGAAAACATTATGGTAATCATAGCTGACAGATAAGGAAGTGTAGTTACAGTACGCCATAGAAGCGCAGCACGCACCAGTCATTTCTTCCCTTCATTCCTGTGCAGAGGAACAAAAACATGAAATCAGCCTGAAGACACAGTGGATCATTCAATCGGTGAGTTAAAACATGATACATAAATTAATAAATATATACAGTTGATTTATATTTGTATGTATAAATGACTTCCTAATCTCACACTAGGGAGAGTGTGTGTGTGTGTGTGTGTGTGTAGGAGGTAGAGAGCGCGAGCGAGAGTGACTAAGCTTTTTTTCCTCCCCATCATTTTTCCATTGCCTCACAAAATACACCGAGCTTTAATCTTTATAAACAGATCGACACTGCAAGATCTCGTCTCGTCGATGTGTTGGTGTAGATTGTGATCAGTTCCTGTTTATTAGACGGTGTATTTCCCTAAAGTTGTTTGGTGTTGGTCAGGAATGACATCTGCCCTATTCTTTATTCCTGACCAACACCCTAGCATGGAGCTTAGCAAGGAATTATATGTTATGAAATGTCATAATGTATACGTTTTATAACAATAATAATAATGAAGCACTTAGATTCTTTTTACCAAAGACACACATGTGTGACCACAAACGACAGATGTCCCGGCGGCACACACACACATGCACACACACACACACTAACCACAGCCTGACTTAGCACTAGGGGTGTAAAGTTACTCACCAGTCACTTTTTGGTATACCCACACACCTTTCTTTCTTTCTTTCTTTCTTTCTTTCTTTCTCCTTGTTCAAGAATAGTAACAGCACAAATCTATAGCAAATAGTGCAAACACTGGTTCTTTTAAATAAGGGATATTTAAACACTATTTTTTAAACATTATTTATTAAATGTTAATTGTCGTAGTGATGTAACAATTTTTTTTGCACAACTCAGTGAACGCTTCTTCTTTTTTGCAGAGTAAATATAACCCACTACAGGGTGGATAAAAAGTAACTAGGTTTTACAAATTGGTATTAAAAGAAGAAAATCAACATTTCTAATACAAATGTATTAAAACAAATTGTACATGTACTTTATTACTTAGGAAAATGAAAGCAAATTTTCAAATTTCAACATCGGGAATGGAATCCACATTCTTCTGAAGGACGTTGTTTGGGATATTGCTGAGAACCTCCTGAATCCGTGTCTCCAAGTCCTCCAGTGTGCGAGGCTTTGTCCTGTACACTTCCTCATTTGCGTAGTGCCACAGGAAAAAATCACATGGAGTGAGATCTGGACTTCTTGGAGGCCATTCATGATCACAGCCAACATGCTGGTCTAACAGTAAGAGAGGGTGGTGCTCCAGTGATACTACAAGATCTATAGCCGTTAAATATTGCCTAGTTAATTTTCACCCACCCTGTAGACCAACATGACTGAGAAACAGCACAGATATATGATCATGTATTTTAATGGTTGTTTCTATGTCTAATAATAAAAATCATAATAAAAATAAGAAAAAGAGGAAGTAGAAGGGTAAGAAGAAGACTAGGTGGCATGGTGACGTAGTGGTTAGTACTGTTTCCTTGTACTTCCAGGGTCAAAGGTTTGATTCCTGACCCAGGTCTGTGTGCATGGAGTTTGCATGTTTTCCCTGTGCTGGGTGGGTTTCCTCCACGTACTCTAGTTTTCTCCCACAGTCCAAAGACATGCAGATTAGGCTAATTGGCGTTCCCCAAATTGCTTGTAGTGTGTAAATGAGTGTGTGCCCCTGTCCAGGGTGTACCCCATCTTGTGCCCTAAGTCTCCTGGGATAGGCTCCAGGCCCCTTGTGACCCTGTATACAGGATAAAGCGGTATAGAATATGAATGAATAGTAATACAAGCATTTGGTGAGTCATATTTTTTTGCGATGTTTTTCACATATTCCAGTAGCAGTAAAATTTATGTATAATTGTTTATATTTATCAAACAATTTATGCATTGTAAAAGCAATGATAATTTTGGCTCTTCCTGAAAAATGCAAATGCCTTTAACCTTAAGAGTTAAAGCTAGACTGGCTTCACTGCACATCCTGTACTGAACGACACCAAACCACATACGTGTCCCATTACATCCCTATGATTACCAGTTTGTCAATCAATTGTTTGACAAGTCAATTTGTTAATCAATCCTAACGGAATAAAGCCTGGACAAATCCAAGTGGCTAAAAGCTTTAACTCATGAAACATCAAATGAGAAAACAAAACACTTTAACTAGACTTGAACAATAGCAAGAAATATAACTGACAGAAGTAAACAGTGCTACATGACAGGACTCATAGTTTTTTGGACTTTAATAATCAGTTAATGTGTAAGTGGTCTACAGTTACAGTACATAGTAATAGTAGTTACAGTAAGTCTACAGTACAAGTGGATCTGTAGGAAATTGTTTGTGTGGTGTTCATTTCAGATTCACGTGAGTGCACTGAAAGAAAAACGTTGGTTTATTCCGAAGGGCAAAATCTGACGCGCAGTCGAACAAGGACGGAAAGATCGTAGACGTCATGGGGAGCACGGTATGTGCTTGTAGTGTTTTTTCTATTTTTTATTTTTAACAAATACTCTACATTTTCTCTTAAAATTTTCTCTTTCTTTTTATCAATAAAGTATCAAAAGGCAGAGCCTCCACACCCATCATCTGCACCATTGTCGCCCTCATACTCATCCTCATCCTCTTCCTCTCGTCACTATCCTCCTCCTCCTTGTCCTTCTCCGGCAGCATTGCCTTACAATCCTGGGAACTGTTCCCCCGACCCTCCCCACAGCGAACAGCAGTAAGTAGCACTTACTCAGAATGGTTTAATGTTGAGGTCGTCTTGACCAGTTTCCAATCACCAGCCAGCTCTCTCATGCAGTGTGAAGGCTGTCACATGATTCATCCCAGACAGGTGAAACCAGTGCATCCAGTGTCACAGTGCTGTGTAACACACTCGGAGGGAATCACTATCTGGTCTCTTCCTTATACATCAGCTCACTCATTGGCTAGTGTCACTTTGATTGACAGGGGAGAGGTAGTGTGCTCCTCCGACACAGAGAGCAAGGCCGTTTTTAGCTCTGTTGGACTCCCAGCTATAGAAATCTGTTGCATCCTTGGGATTTAAAGTAGACTTGCAATTGTTGTTATATTGCTGGCAGTTGATAGCATTACTTGGATTGGTTAAGAAGATTGATGTTGATATTGATGTTAAGAAGGGAAGCGCATGAAGTGATGCACCCATCATGCATAGTGTCCACTGTACAAGCCTCTGGAGGCAGTGTTATGATCTGGTGTTGCTTCAGTTGGTCAGGTCTGGACTCAGCAATGTTATGGGGCAATACTACGAAGTCAGCTGACGACCTGAATGTACCAAATGACCAGGTTATCACAGTGATGCGTCCTTTTCTTCCATGATGCCATAAGCCATCATTTTCATACATGAATTGGCCACCACATTCCACATCATAATCATATATCATATGAGTATGTTGAGTAAAACATTAGAGTGTGTGGCTTTTCTCTGGACAGACAGTGTACATGGCAGTGTACATTATTATGTCTAAACTGCTCCATCATTGCCATGATTTTGACAGGGAGTCTCTTCAAAAGTCTCTCTCTCTCTCTCTCTCTCTCTCTCTCTCTCTCTCTCAGGTCTGGTTCAGGTGATAATAGTGATAATCTTTTTCAAGCATCAGGTAATCACTCATATCATTCATATCCCTCAATAGAATTAAAGATCTGAGCTCGATGTCAGTATCATGTATCAGTGCAATGCCTTATGAATTCTTTTTACATGTCTTTAGTTTTTTTTCTTTTGAAGTTTTATATCTCACCTACAATAAAGTAATCATTTGTTATGTGTGTGTGTGTGTGTGTGTGTGTGTGTGTGTGTGTGTGTGTGTGTGTGTTGCAGGTTGGGATCTATCAGTAAGTGCAGCAACTCCAGATCATCATTTTCTAGTGATTCACTTCTGACCCTTTCTGCACTTATAGTGTAGAGTCTAATATTGTTCTCATTTACTCACACTCTAACATCATGTGACAGGATAGAATGTCTGCATGGTGTGCATTGTGATCCTAATGACTACTGCATGTTTCGACCATAGTGTTAACCTGATTAAATAAAAAATCCTTACATACTGTACTGTATGTACATCGACACTAGCAGGAATTGATGCTGGCTAGGTGACAAAAAAATAACAGCTCTTAGTGAGTTTGCTGGTGGTTGTGATGATGATGATGGTTGTCCAGTAGGATATTGGCATTGAGACATTATGTTACTAAAAAATAATAAAATATTCTTAATACTTACTATACTAAACTGGAATAAAAACTTAAATCCAAGGTCAATGAAATAGCTAGCTAATGCACTTTTCTTCCAAAACAACTTGGTAACAGTGTAAGTGCATGAACGTGCATTTCATTACCGCTAATTAAGGATAGGTAAGTCACTCATTTTACTATTAGTATTCACAATCAATGTGTGCTTAAAAAGTATATACCTATCCTTGGGCTGAATAAAAAAGGATACAGAACCATCTTGACTAAAACCTTTAAAACAATTGCCTTAAGTTTAGTTTTTTTCTTATTAGGTAACAATATGGAAATAAAGAAATAAAGAAATATGTCAGCATATTATTTTAAATTTTACTGCTGAGGTCTGAAGCTAATCACATGTATCATTGTGGCACAATAGTAAAAAAATATCGTATACACTTTAAAAACGCATATAAATGTGGCTGGTTTGAGTGACATTCCAAAAGAGTAGCACACATCATTTTATATCTACATTTAAGCAAAATCTGTTTTCCTTTGAGGCTACTACTAAAAAATACATCTAGTACATTTACAGTTTTACATATCTGTACTTTACTTGTGCAGTTTTATTACAGGATTCTTTTTACTTATACTTCACTACATCCTACAACAAATGTCTGTACTTTCTACGCCACTACATTTCTGCATGGCGTTGTGTGTTGTGAAGCATTTAAAGTAGTAATATCGCCACCTGCTGACTATTGTACATAATTGCATGATTTGCCTTCCCTATCTGAAATACTCAATCATGTAGCAGGTGTTTCAAAGATTTGTGTATTTTGCCCACCCTGGATAGAGATACTAGGATGATTCACAGGCAAACAGTGTGATTTGACACTTGCTATGAAAAATAAACCTTCACAGCTAGTTTTTAATATTCATTAAAAAGAAAAGTAAATAAATATTTAGAGTTTTTATATGTTTTTGTATGCAAATATGTAGGGTTTTTCTAGTTTGGCAACTTCTGGTTTTGGAAGATCAGCTGGTCGCACACAATATACAGTACATTAGAGAGCTTTACATCCGATTGCTAATAATCGATTTCAATGTTAAAGCAACATTGGACAAGGGTGTAAATCTCATCTCTTATAGAACAATTCAAGAACCCCAGTTCAGGAGACGACCACAAACACGCCACCGGAAACACATGGTAAGTCCACAGTTCTTTCAATAAATACGTTTTTGCATGTTGTATTGTAAACTTATTTTATACTGTTTTTCAGATGGGGAGCCGGAGAGACATGACGATGATGAAAAGGTCAAAGCACATACACACATATATGACTTTACATCATTGTTAATATTGTGTCAAAAGCTTCATATTCATTAAGGCTTTGCATTCTACCTAATATTACATTCGATATTTGATTCTTTTAATTAAATCTCTAAAATGTCTTTAAAAAAAAATCTGTCACCAAGTTCATTTACAGGGACAAAAGACTTTTTCATTTTCATTCTTTATTTGTGTGTGTTTTGTTGCTTAATAATTTGGATGGTAATATTTTTACTTATAATTAACTTGGATGTCATGCTTGGACAAAAGCTATGCCCGTGGTCCTTAAATGCAGTGTGACACGAGGACAACGTGCCGCACTGAAAAGCAAAACCAATCAATCAGTACATAGTTGTTGCTGCTCTTCATTGGAAAACAAATCTACTTTTTTAAAAAAGATATTGATTTTCTTTCATAGAGCTTAAATTACATCTTATTGTATAAAGTATTACCCAGTGCATTTGACCTGATTCTGAAAATGCATTAATAGCATTACGCATGTAAACTTTTCCTCATTTCAATTTGCAGCTGAATGAACCAGTACAGGAGAGTCAAGACGTAGAAGAGGTGGAGACTGATGCGGGGGGGCAGGATGAGATGGGCTGCACGGGAGGTAAAGGAGAGCCTGACAATACCAGCAAGTGACACGGTAAGGAACTGGAGTGTGTATGAATGTGTGTAGAGACAATATTTCATATACACCAATGAGCCATAACACTAACACCAGCATCGTTTGAACCAAATTACGTTAATCAATTAATGTATATAGCAGTAAACTGGTGACAGGACCGCAGGCTCCTAAAACTCACACATGGCCACAGGGACTGAAGGCCAGCACGTCTGGTTTGACCCCAGAGAAACATCGATGTAGCACATGTTAGCCATAATAGAAAGGCACCATGGGACCCAGGCAAAGCGTTCAAGGTTGTTGATCCGGGCTTCAAACTTGCCAGATCCCAATCCGATTGAGCATCCATGAGATACACCAGGCGAACAAGCCCGATCCATGGAGGCCCCACCCCACGACCCACAGTTATCAAACCTTCCTCTTCCAATGTCCAGGTGCCAAACACTACAGCCGTATTGTGGAGTCATACCCCAAGGGTAACCTAAAACCTATAGGTTAATGATTATAAAGTTATGGTTGATCAGTGTGTACATATGCTGTACATATCATTTCATCAAATATTGATCTCTAACATGGAAATTGTCTAATTTGTGCCTTCCACTAATACCACATTTACACTGGCTGTATTGTAGTGCTTTTTCATATTATGGTGCAGAAATTAAAAAAGTAGAGGATGCTTCCCCCCATTATATAGCACTTCTTAATTATATTTATAAAGGATATTTTTTTACTTGTGAATTTTCCACTGATCATGAATCAATTATTACTCATGTACAATAATAATATATTATTATATTGGTTTCTCTCCCACTCTCTCTCTCTCTCTAAGAGCTGGGCCAATGAGTCACTTCCTGATCAGTAACTCTACTCCTGCTGTACGGTGAATGCTGTATCATATCGTACTGTGTATGACTGTGTATGTGACAAATAAAAATTTGAATTTGAAAATTGTTGCAAACTCTACTCTGGGAGATTTGGCAGTTTGGGCGAATTTCAACAAAATCATCAATAACACCTACTGATAAAAAGAGATACTAAGACAATACACACAAACAGGCCTGATTGTAATTTAACACACTACTGTAAACTATTATTTGTATCATTTTTTTTATTGTTCAGTCATGCACAACTCTGTGACCTCATGTACAACTGTGAGCAAAGCCATACTGTCTCCTACTAAATCCTGTAAACACCTCCTCATTATGTGCTCGCAGTTTTTCGGCTTCAGCATCTGTTCTTGCGATGTACGCCCAGTCATGATATATTTTAATATTGCTTAATTTGTTGTGTTTACTGATCATAGTATTGTTAAAGTCGTCTCCAGCACCAGTATTCAAAGGCATCGATTTCTTGAAGTTTGAATTTCCTATAGTTCATCAGCATGTAAAAAATAAAGAAAAAATATTGCAATACATCTTTAATTGTTTGGTGTGTTTGGAGCAGTGGCTAAAGACAAGACATAATGTATATCTGAAAAAATCAAACCTTAAAACTAAAACGAGAAAATAATCAATATGATGATCCAGAAGAAATAAAGACATAAAAAACATGAGAAAAATAAAAAGTTGATGTTGTATAGTGATAGAAAGAAATGGAACAAGGGTGATACTCTATATTAAGATTCTCTCATTTAATATTGCTTTTAATTTCACAGTCAACACCATTAACACTTACTGTATAAGGAACAGTTTCTTATTATAATAATTAAAATTTGGGACAAACTTCAAACCATTTCATTGAATTAGTTTTTTATCTAATATTGACACATTTACAGTAATAAATGATACTCATCAGGGCACTTAATTTGCAATCATATGATTTTAACACGCATCATCTGAGTAAGCAATATTACATAAATGGCCATGATGACTCTCTTAAATAATCCACGCTAAGGTAATATGATACTTCATGACATAAGGTGAAGGACTATTTTTCAACGATTTCCATTTTTAATTTAGCAATTCATGACACATTGCATATTTTAGCCATTTACGTTTCTGTTCTCACTTATGCTATAGCAGCTATAGTCGTTCCCTGGCAGAGGTAGCTCAGCGGGTTACGGCTCTGGGTTACTCATTAGAAGTTCATCAGTTCATCACGTCTCAGCTCCACCAAGCTGCCACTGTAAAAATTTAAACCTACTTCGACCCCCTTTAATTACACTGACTGTCTGTCGCCAGCTCTGGCAGTCGCGGTTACTTAGGAAGGATACATGCTCTCGGAGCAAAATAACTGGTTAAATAATGAAACAAATCATAATCTGTTGATAATAAATGGTGTCTGAGATTTATATAGTGACGTAAGAGTGATATCACCAATTTCATAGCAGTCATCAATTTTATAGCAGCACTTTTAAGTACCTTCATATTGCAAATGAATGGAGGTGAACAATTCTTGATAGCCATAAGCTCACATTTTGTTTATATTCAAGCAAGAAAGCCAGAAGCTGTCGAGAATAAATCAGTTAAGACTAGAGCAAGAGGCATTTGAAACACATCTTCCAAAAACAGTGTTACAGCATATCATCACCCAGCTGACTGGTAACAACTGAAGGTTTAGTCCCGCCTTGAGACAGAAATCGTGGTCAGAGCTACTGTGACTTTCAGTTTAATTTCATGAGAAGTCGCCCTCAGACACAGCTGCGGATCATTCAGGCGGTGAGTTAAAGGATGATACATAATGTAATAAAGAAATAAATATAGTTGAGTCATATGTGCATGTGTATATCACTTCCTAATCTCAGAAAAACAGAGAAAGAAAGAGAGAGCGAGACATTGAGAAAGAGAGAGAGAATGACTTGGCAGTTTTCCTCCCCATCATTTTTCTATTGCTTCCCTAAATTCACTGAGCTTTAATCTTTATAAACAGATCGGCACAACAGTGTAAAGGATCTCGTCTCGTTGATGTGTTGGTGTGGATTGGGATCAGTTCCTGTTTACTAGACGGTGTATTTCGCCGAAGTTGTTCGTTTGTGGTCGACCCTATTCTTTATTCCTGACCAACATGGAGCTAGGCAAAGCTTCAACCCTGGGTACCGCGATAAAAAGGAATTATACATTATGAAATGTTATAAGGGATATCTTTAATAATAATAATAATAATAATGAAGCACTTATACTATACTATACTATACTATACTATACTATACTATACTATACTATTGTATATAGTAGTATTTATACACTACTGCCAAAAACACACTTTCTAATTCGGTGCCCATTTTTAAGCACAGCCTGACTTAGCACTAGGGGTGTAAAGTTACTCACCAGTCACAGTTCAGTACGTTTTCAGTTAAAAAAATGACAAACATGACCTAATTTCCTGCACATATGAAATGCACATAAACTTACCAACCTTTCTGTCTTTCTCCTTGTTTAAGAATAGTAACAGCAATAATCTATAGCAAACACTGGTTGTTTTAAATAATGGATTTTTAAATAC
>JAOTRS010000047.1:8912030-8927250 GCA_028565755.1 Dinotopterus cunningtoni
GAATTAATCAACACATTAGTCCATTTAGTTCATCAAAACAGACTAAACCATTTGTGAGAACTGGGTTTTCTTGCATGACATGTTTTACTAGTGATTGGATTGTAAATCACTTAGTAAAAGTGATACAAGTGGTATGAATATACCTTGTCATTAAGTAAAAGTCATTAAGTGACATGGCTATAGATTACAATCAAATCCATCTATACCTATTTTCAATTCTGACATTTTATAAGACAATTACCTCTTTTTATGTGAATAGCTGATAATCAGGCTGACTTCCTTTATCCCAAAATAAATCTATACCAGCTTTGAAGCATATTATTTTAGTTTTTCTTATTATGTCAGTAGCACTGATCTGAAGGTAGACCTTTCCCTGGATCCTCAACAGCACACCACAGCAGGGTGAACAAAATGCACACGTTTAAGTGAAAACAAACTCAGTGATGGACTCTTCATCACTCTGCCGCTTCTCTCGCAAAGAGCACTTTTAACATGACTCGTCTTGGAAAAACTGACTATGAGGACCAACCTGTCAGCCCTGTGCTGAAACATAGGTATTTAACATTATTAGATGTGGCCTCTGGAGGGCCTTGCTGCAGTGCAAAGAGGCCCGGAAAGATTTATGAGGCTGCTGTAAATTTATCTCGATCTAGCAGAGTGGAGAACAACGGCATGCTTGCCAATGACAAACGCCCACCTGCTTGGCTAAACCTCTAGTCAACGCGGCATTGTCCTGCTTCTTTCCATCTCTATCCTTGGCTGAATCAACAACAACAGATGTTGGGAGTCAGGGTTCTTTTTTCCTTTACACCTGCTTTGTGCTCTTTCTCTGAGTTATCAGTGCTTTTTCCATATGCTTTATAAAGCAGGAAAAAGAAGGTGGTGTTGAAGTAACACAGTTTGTGGTCCATCTCAGTGTCACATTCACAGCAATCTATCCACTTACTCGTGTGCGCACACACACACTCTCTCTCTCTCTCTCTCTCTCGCAGCCCTGTGAACCAGAGCCACTGGTCTACACAGGGCAAATGTTGCATCGGCTCCGAGGTTTTGACGTCACCAAGGTTGAGGACAGCGTCTAGAGCAGCTGCTCTGGCAAAAGTGCATCACAGCTTGGCATCCGGTTTCTGTTGGGACAGGTTAATGGAGCCGATGACTCTTGTCGCCTGGACAGCTCCAGGCTGTGTCTTTCACCGTCGTACCACTTATATAACCAAACTCAGATCAAAGCTGTCACTCCTGACCTGACTGATACATGCATCATCCATCTACCCCGAAATCCATTTCCACAATTTCTACAAGCCCCTGTATCACATTTACAAGCGAACAGAACTAGCATACATATTCACCAGCAAACACAAAAGACACAAAGGATCAAAGGGAGCATTCCTCGTTTGGTCTCTCGGATAGAAGGTAACACAAGCTCACGCTGGATGAGTCAGAGAGGAACTTGCAGGAGGGGAGATACTCCCAGAGCACCAGCAGCCTCTATAAACTTAGTGAAATCCTTCCAAAATGTAATATGTATTAACTGCAGAGTGCACTCGAGTTGTCATCCAAGGCTTATTCTCTCAACCTGTCACAGCAACAAAATGAATGACAGATGAAAGTCTAACTATGATTCATAAGGAATGACCAAATGATCAAGGGCAATGTTTCTGGTCATGCCATTTTCGTTCATCTGGATTTTATGGCTCTTTTAAGTCTCTAGGACATGTTGCTTTGGTTAGGTTATGTCTACTCCCATTAGTGCTGCACAAGTGAGTACTGCACAAGTGGCTCCAAAACTGGTGCCTGATAGACCCCATATTTAAGTTGAGAATGACGGGAATGGCAGAGGCATGAGTGAGTGAGGATGACTAAGGACTGAGAAGTGTCACCTTGACTGATGAAGGATATGAGCACATCATCCGGGTCTCATTAAGCTCCAAAATGATGGTTTGTGCTCCAGAAGGTTTCTTCATTCATCTCATTAGTGTGAAGTGGGCTTTCCAGAAATCAGAGCCAACACTGAAATGTACTAGATTCTCTAAGAATATTGTACAGACTCTGCTGTACACTAGAATCACTTGTTAAAATGTGTAGATAAACTAAGCATCAAACACAGTAATTAAACAATCATTAGAACTTATAAATCTATTTGCTAACACACAGCATGAGCATATTTGATTACTAAAGTGATGTTCATAGAAGGGAACACACCTGGTGTCTATAAAATATTTAGGCATATCATTGATGTTGTGAGGTTGTTTTGTGGCTCTTGTAAAGATTGACAATAAATTCTGCTAAGCACAAGGATATTTCAGTCCAAAACCAGTTCAAAGTCTCTACTACAGGGTTCAGATTTTCAACAAAATGATGAGCCTTGATATTTCTGAAATAAAATGGGAATGGTTATGGAAACACAAACTGAATATTCTTTAATAATCAGTTCAATCTGCATTTGAACCTTAATGAAAAACTGTAAAATAAAAAAGGAATATTATAATTGCAGGACCTCTCCTGTACAGAATCCCACCGACAATACATTTTTTGAGTCCGTGTTCAGAAAACCTGCCTGTCACAGCTGCCAGGATGATGCTGTTCCTTATTTAAAAGCTTCTTCACCGTTTCTGGATTTAACACAGAAAAACAACAATACTCTTATGCTTCAAATTGGTCGGGAAAAGTTTGCCAAGACTGATTTATTGAAACATAAAAACATAAAACGTGAAATTATTTTCAATGGGACAGGTTTGCATATATACCCGAAATGGAAGAAGTCTGAGATATCCTGCAAATACTCAAATAGAAAATACAAAAGAAATTGCGGTGGGTGCATTTGAAGCTGCAAAACTAATTAAAGGGTATACAAATGTCACTCAGACTGACAGTGACACCAATTTGCATCAGCAGTTGTGTAACGCATTCAACAATACAATTCTTGTCAGAACAATTCTGGAGCTGGATGCTACCAAATTGCTTGTTGCTGAATGAAAATTCCCGTTTAAATACATAATCTTCTTCTATTCACTCTGTCGACACTGACATTCAAAAGTACCACCATCATCACACCCGGACAATTATGGCTAAGTCACTCTCAAATGCTTTCTTTTTTTTTCTTTCTTTTTTCTTTGGAACTGTGAGAAAACACATATATGGACAATTAAAAAGGGTAACTACAAGACTTAAATAATAACATGTCTGTACTGGGAAACATTACATAAAATAATAATTCTTGCAAAATATTTAGATTTCATTTCTTAACAGATTTCAGAGCTAAGAGGGTCATTATGGTGTGTGTCATGTACATCGCCTGGTGAGTTTTTCTCCCGTCTCTCTGTAGAGACCTTGATTAATTGCTTGCCATTACCATTAAGCACATTTTACATAAACACCTTACTGTGCAAAATCAGTTATTTCTAGTGCAGTGAGTAAGGCTACTGAGTACATCCATCCATCAGCCATTTACACCATTGCCAGGTGAACTGAACAACTTCAATCAATTGCTTATAAACCAGCAACTGGTGAGAGGACCATGATCACCCTAGGCTCATCTACGCCAGTGAAGAACAAGGGCTTACCTGTCTGGTCTGATCCCACAGAAAAGCCAACATAGCACAAATTTCTGAATAGAAAAATTGAAAGCTGGCTATCAGACACTCAGTGCATTGCTGTGTACGGGGCTTAGCAGGCAAAAAAAGTTCAAGGTTGTTGATCCAGCCTCCAGATTCCCAGAACTCAATCTGACTCAATCAGCATTATGGGATGGGATGTGCTGGATAAACAAGTCTGATCCATGGAGGCCCCACTGTGCAAATTATAGCACTTAAAAGATCTGCTGCTAACATCCTGGTACTAGACACCACAGCACACATTCAGAGGTCTTGTGGAGTCATGACCTGAGGAGTCAGAGCTGTTATGGTGTCACATGGGGAACCTGAAACCTGGGTGCTTTTAATGGTATGGCTGTTTGGTGTATTTCGGTGACATTACAGATATACAGAGACGAGCGTTAGCATGGTGAAAAATGTTGGCTGTATATTTCACAAATTTCCTTTGTAGAGTTCCTCCCTCTTAAATAGACAATTATTGTGCAAATTTTTAACAGGTTGAATTCCACCCTAGATGGGATGCCAGCACTATGCATGTATTCACATTCACAACTAGAGGCAATTTAGAATAGCCATCAACATATGGGAATGTTTTTGGACAGTGGGAGGAAAGTAGAGAACCTGGAGGAAACCCAAAGAGTCATTGATAAATTATGCAGAAGCCAAACCAGACAATATTACAAGCTCAAGACTAAACTGGGCACCTTGAAGCTGTGAGGCAGCAAAGCTGTGCAACCACATCACCCATGTAAATGGGATATTTCATATCAGCCAATTTTAGATAATGTAATTAGATATTTTTATTTTTAATATTTTTGAATGTATCATTACTATTCTTCTTATCATCACTATATGTGTATACATTAATTAATTAAAGTCTTTATCTTCTGCTCATTATGCTTTTAAGAGAAAAGTGCCTAGATCCTTATGAGAAAGATCTAATTAACATTACTCCTAGCCCTTTTGGAAGGCGTCCAGGACACTGGGCAGAACACTTCAGTACTGTAGTCTCCAGAGCCTATGACACAATCCTTGCGTCTTCCCTGATATCCTCAAGTAGTGGGTGTAGAAGGTCATGGAGTTCATACAGGCTCCAGTACAGTGAGCTCACTGATTCCCTGCATGGTTTCACATCAGGGAATCATTTCTGTTCAGTAGTGAGCAAGCAGCCTCAGAAGGTTTTTATCATGGTACGAGTCTGAGTACTGTCATTATGGTGTAAATATATCAGACAACTTTTTCCTCATGCGCCTCAGACAAACTCTAACCATTTGCATCTGTACACATCAGCAGGTCAATACCATGGAGGAGAAAATGAGGCTCATTCTTTCAAAATGCGTTTTTAATAAGGTGCTGAAAATCACATACATATACAGAATTTCAAACAAAGACGAGGACAATAACATCCTGATCCCTAAAAACCCCTCTGATTAATATTTAAACAAGAAACAGTACATGAGCACTGGGTGTGTCTGAAATGCAGAGAGAGGGGAACAGATTGCACAGGTCTGTTAATTAAGGCAGCCTTTCACAGTAAGTTAAGACAACATTTTAGTACATAAAAAGGCGTAAAAATCACATCCAGGCAAAGAAGTGCAGGGCTGTGCTTTCCCATAATCCTCTGTGCACCACTCTGTGAGGAGGCATGGGACGGATTAAAAAAAAAAAAAAAAAAAAAAAAAGAATTCCTCAAAACAGTCAGAGGGCAGAAGACAAAAGTTATTTCACCTTATAGCCGCTGAGGTGTCGGCTACGATTTCCTTTTATGACTGTTACAGTAAAACAGTGCTTCAAGTCCCTGAAAAAAACAACAGATCCATGAGCTGGGTCCCTCTGAAGATTTTCTGGAGTTAGTTATTGCATCCCCTCTGTATGACAGTTTGTTTTCCCTTCCTTTGAAGACCTTCTTTAATCTGAACCATGGGACTTATTGAGCCAAATTACAATTTACAGAAAGTTAAAGAATACCCCTGAAGTTCCTTCCCAAAACAAGCACTTAAAGTAGGTAAGATAATAAAGAGGCTACTTAGTGGACCTGCAACTACACCGCCAACAACTCGAGTCAAACATATTGTAACTACACATGTGTCTTCACATCACTAATAAGATGAACTAGGCCTGTTTTTAAAAAATATTATTCCTCCTTAAATTTACGGCTATACTAATGTCAAGTACTTAAACTGACATATAATCCATTAAGCATGTCTTTATCTGTTAGTGTTTGGCTTTTTGAAATAAATAAAAAGCTTCTGCATAAATTACTAAAAAAAAACTTTGGCACATGCTCGGGTGTACATGCACCATTGACAATTAATAACAGCTAAAACAACAACAAGAAGTCTCAGTACAGTTGATGGCTACTTTGTGCTTGCAGAAGCTTTAAAAGAAAAACTTCATGCTCATAAAGAAGATTCTTTTTCCTGTACATATGTAAATCTGTTCTGGGACAGAAACCCCCATGATTCAAAGAGAAACCTTAAAAAAACTTCTCGACAATGAACTACACATAAGACTACTTCTTCAATCACAGGATTTGAAACTGAGATGCTGAAGACCTGAACAAGAAGAACAAATCATTATGCATCTGCATAATAATAAGGTAAGAAGAGGGAAAATGAACAGGCGTAAAGGAACATTTAGGCCATTTCTTGATTAGCACTGTTACAGATAAGTTACAGTACTACTTCCTTCACTGGTTATGTCATAGATATGAATAACACCAAACTACTAAGAAGTCTTTCGACAGCAGATGACTGAGCAGCATTATAATTATCCCTAAAGGTCCTGTTCAATCCCTGTAAAGGCCTGGGAATCTCTCGACTGAAGTTATTATTAACTTCTTTATTAGTATCAACACTCATGTAATGAATGTACGTCAACACATCACCATTTGTTCAAGTAAAAGACATATT
Source organism: Dinotopterus cunningtoni (assembly GCA_028565755.1). Taxonomy (NCBI): domain Eukaryota; kingdom Metazoa; phylum Chordata; class Actinopteri; order Siluriformes; family Clariidae; genus Dinotopterus; species Dinotopterus cunningtoni. The sequence continues at coordinate 8,918,536 of JAOTRS010000047.1, forward strand.
AAAAAAACCAAAATATCAAGTACACATAAAAAAAACAAACATCTACACTACTACATCACCAGTAAGGTGCTTTCTTCATTTCATTTGCTATCACAAAGCAAAGAACACAACTTCCTCACTGAAATCTGAGAAAGATTATGCAATGTCTGTCTCCTTTATGAAAGCAGGTGCCAGTACAGCTCAGTCATTTTTTCACTCAGACTGATACAAAGACGTCCAGATAGAGACGATCATAGGATTCCCTGAAGAAAAGAATGAGGAGCAGACTGAAGAGGCAGGAACCTGTAAGACACCAGTTCAACCAGGAAAGCTCTGAAACAGAGAGAGGGAGAGAATGAGAAAAAGGCGTGCAAGAGGAGAGTCAGACCAAATAAAAAGGCACAACATATACAGAAGCATCTCATTTTATGAAATTCAGATGACTGATGTAATTGAATGCGCTTCATATAAAAGTTTCATTTAGCAACTTGCATTTTTTTCTATGAAAATAGCTGTTATTCCTTCTCTCATCTTCTCCTAACCAAATTGTGTGAAATAAAATTTTGACCAAACGTCGTGAACATAATTAACAAATCGTGATCATTACTGCATTACACTGATCATTTTGTATTTTGAACAAAACTAAGGTTGCATTACTAGCATTAAAAACAACCACATCGACACACACACACGCACACATGAAAAGAAAAAAAGAAGAAAAAGAAAATAAAAATAAAAAACCTTGGGCATTAGGCATGAGTAATCCACCATGTCATCTACTAGTACTGGGGGCACAGTTTATTTTATTATCATGCTGTCAAACTGCATCTACCAGACACAGACACGTTCAGACTAGAGAGAGCTCAGAGAAAATTTGACCTCATAAATATATAATTACAGAAGCCAGGTTTGGAGAGGTTTAAAGGAAAAACCAAATAAAACAATCTGGATATTAAAATCTAGTCTGCACCAGGGTGCTAGTGCCACAACATTGCAAAGCTTTTGCCATGCAAGTAACGGGTTCCAAACTGCCTAAAGAGGTTTCAATGACTTTTTTTTCTTATTTACTTTATGGTCTGACTTTGTATTCCTGGAAGTGATGTGAAGATCTTGAAAGTATGTTTCGACCTCGAGGGTTAAGTAAAACTCAATACAATACTTCGAATACATTTTCTATCGAACAGAGTCCACTGCCAAACCATGAAACTGAATTCTTCTACAACTGAGCTGTTAACTTTATTTATTGTGCTGGTCAGGCTTTTCAATTCACTCTGCCAGTGACTCATTCATAGCAGCATAAAACTTTATTTCCGCACTCAATCATTATAAATAAGTAAATCATATTGTGAAAATTGTCTGTATTGTTCAACAGATAATGTCCACAATATAATTACTCACTCATTTTAAACAACCACAGTTTATTAGCGCAACAAGAAATTAGATTTACAAGGAGATGAAATAATGTTTCAGTGTGTTTTTAACTTTTAACCTCTCTCACTTCATTAAATATTTCGACTCACACAAACATGAGAGATGAAACAGACCTTGTACAGTGAATAACAGACAAAATTATACTACAGTAAAACACTACCTAGATTCCATTTTGATTATGGTCACTTAGACATAATTAAATTTAAAATCAGTGTGGAAAAAGTCACCTTGTTTTTTTTAGTTAAGATAAAGCACAAAGCTAATATGCTATATTCCTAACTGTGATTCTGGAAATATTCATCACTTAATTCTAATGTAACTCATGAAACAGTTGAATCAGCCAGAAGAAGAAAAAAAAAATCAGAAAAGCTACAAGAAATAATCTTTTGAAGTTAATGGCATGTTCGCTGCAGAATCTACAGATAACAGGATACACTAATAACATAAATAATATGAAAACAGCTTCTAAGGTGTTATACACACACTCTGCTCTTGACAGACGAAGCCTGCATTATGAGAGTAACTCCCGCGGTAATTATGAAGGTCGCCCATAAAGGAATAATGCACATGCTAATTGAAAGCTCTTCAATTTTATTTTAAGTCTTTTATTTTAATACATAAACATAAACTAAATGAAAAAGAGGACAGAAGGACTGTTGCCAAGCCTTTGCCGTAGCATTATTGAGAATAAATTAGCCGGTGTCTGCAAAGAGTGCGCAAGCAGGTCTGTAGACACAATGCATCGAGCACCTAGCAGTGTCAGCTCTTGCTCAATAAAGATCTTCCCTAAAAATATCACAAAACAGCTTAAACTCACAGCGCCTTAGGACACAGGAGAGTGCACCTCTTAATTCAATAGAGGAGCGAGTTTTAATTTGACGGCTTTGTGAAACTAGATAACAGGTTGATCAATTGCCTCTGAAGAGAGAGCTGTAATCGATGGTGGAAGGTGAAATCCATGCTGGGTCAGCTACTGAGCCCATTTTGAGCAAATGATATGATTTGGGTTTGCAGCACAGTCCATATCAGCAAGAGAGTAAAAAAAAAAAAAAAACAGACATAGAGACGTCGTGTGCCTGAGAGGAAGGCGAGACAGGCAGAAGTGTACAGACGAGCACCTCTGCAAATGCCTGCTCATTAATCAGGCCTCACTAGCCGTTTGACAGCACGGGCTTGTGGTGGCAGGTTAATGGAGTTGTGTTTACCTAGCCGTTTTATCTAAGCCACACGCCTGCCCTGGTCTCATCAATTTAAAACCGAGAGAGGCAACATTAGATGTACGACAGTCACAGCGAATGCTAATGAGCGAGCATATAACCCCACTCACACATGAGCAATCCAATCAGATGTTCATAGATACTCGAAAAGCCCAGGAGCGGTCAAAACTCAGCCCTCCAGTGCTAATGGAAATCGGAGCACTTCAAAAACTGAAACAGTCGAACCTTTCTGTCAGGAACAGTCTCTGGCAAGAATGCATTGATCTTTCTAGTTTCTTACTTTCTCCTCAGCAATCACAGCAGAGCAATTATTTCCCCCCCGTCACTTAAATTGCTGTTATGTTTTATCCCTGTTGTCTCATCACGTTATACCTGGTGTCAGACGTGCAGAGATGTTGTTATTAAGACATCAATTTAGACTTCTCTGTCCAGGGTCTTGTGGGGATTTGACACGATGACAGCACCGCACAGAAGTGACAGCTTGAAAGCCTCCAAGCAGAAGTACATCAGAGTGGACACATAAGCCCTCGTCAGGAACAGTGCTCAACTTTAATACACACCTCTTAGTGCTGTAATTATTTCCAATCATAGCCCAATCATAGCTCACACTCACAGTAAGCTTAATGCTTTCAAACACTGTAGCGCAGCATGTTGCTAATAGCTAGCCTAATTATTAGTAGGCATGAGCGATGCTGCGGTATGTGAGGGAATTAACAACTAGCTTAAATACACAGCAGTGACATGGTTACACACGGTTACTCTAAACAAATCTTGGTGGTTATTGATGTCTTCACGTGACACAGTCACCAGCTGAGCTTCACAACGGGCAGGTGAACAGAACTTTTAAAATCCCCAGGCTGAATCAGAATAAAATAAGTCAGGTCTTTGTACAAAGATAATGACTAATAATGCATTCAGCAAAACGGAAAAAAAACCAGGATGACCTTGGTAACATGGATTTTTTTACAGAGACAGACACTGCAGTGTTTCACTTTGTATTCCACCCACACTGACGAGCACAAAGCAATGAAATCAAACGTGCAAACAAATTTTTTTTCATCCTTAAGCTTTCACACTCAAGGTGAGCGACCAAAAATGGCACGTGTCCTGCTGTCTGGATTTCTGTTTTAATCAAACGAGGAGCTTCATTGGTGTCACTGAACAGTGGGGGAATTCATTTAGCATTTGCATAGTGTGTGTGACTCACACTGGTGACAAGAGCAGAAATAGGGGTTGTTAACTGGAACAAAACCACCAGGCTAAGGATCAGTGCAGGTTTGCAAGTAGTTGACATCCAGCTGGAATATAAAAGGGAGGATTTTAAATCTGAGCCGGTACAGTTTAGCACTTCCTTCTCATCTGTATGAGCAGTAAGACTGATCAACTGACAGATGGATGAACAGCGGAACTGAAAAAATCATCAGTGATGGTTTATCAACTTTTCTGCACGACTGACAAGTTAAAAGTTTGCACTGTGCCAACTTGGTGTTATTAATTCAGGGAATGTTCAGGGAGATCTCCAATATTTCTTACAAAGATTATGTTTATCAACAATCTATGCAAATTATCAATTTGCTAACTGACTTTCATATTAATGTTTACTCACTAAATACTCGTGAGTGTTAACTGCAAATCCATCTACCATTATAAACAAAAATTAATCCTACATGGAGGGCAAGTATCTATACAGTACACATCAACTTCTGCTTTATGCTTATATAAGCTCTGAATAAAGTCTGATCTTTCTGTGAACGTGCTGTCTAGCAGCATTTAAAAGAGAAGCTTTATGAATCTCATTTTGTGTCCCAGGAGTGATGTAACCAAAATGTGTGGATGACAGACTGCATAGCAAAAAAGAAAAAAATAATAAAGAAAAGAAACAGTTTGACAGTTGAGGAAAACAACCTGTGTGAGGGTTTCTGATGAAACAAGGAGTAATCCACTTTAAAGTTTAATGATCAGGACTCAATCCAACTCACAGGTACGGACAGACACACAGCTTTGTTCGGGAATGATAACAGAATCAGATTAGAAAAGCTGAGCTCAGCTAATCTCACTGATCACGCTCTAATCTTCTCTGGAGGATCAACAGGAAGGCAAAAGCTTCATGAGGAAATCCATCATCCACTTCTTCATGCTAATCCAACAGGCTCTCAGATACGCACATGGACACGCGCACGGACATGCCCGCAGGAGGTCTCACTCAACCCACACACAGACACAAACAGAAACACACATACAGACCCAGTCACACTCACACAGACACAGACACACTCCATCCAAGGGATCTCCTAGCTGACAGGACTATCAGCACCGTGTGATGGGGTCTGTTAGAAACATGCTGTTTCTGGAACGTCATCATTCACTGTTTATCATCGACCTCTACAGGTATCAGTAGAAATTAGAAACAGGGTTGAACACAGTTTTCCCAGCATTAATGTATATGCATGAGCATCTGCCATCTGTCAGAAGCCTTTAGGATGAGGTACAGTCTACAGACCAGGGTTTCGTGTCACAAAGCTTGTTATAGAGTACGGTGCCTGTGTATAACCCATGTGAGCAGCCAATTCCAGCTGCAGGGAAAGATGAAACGGAGCTGAGATATTGGGCTTTCACAGAGCTCTCACTTACCTATCTGCTCACCAAGAGTAGTATATCAGAGAGTGTTTCATCAATATTCAACAGGTAGATTCTATTTACGCATGAGGATCCCTGTCAATCCCTCAGCCCTTTTTCATCACCTCAGCTGATTGACTTTCCCCATGTGCATAACCTCATACTGGGAGATAATCACCATTCAGGAGACAGCCAAAGGCAAGTGGGACCAAGCTAACTTTTATTTCCATCCATTTTCAGTAGGATGCCAATATGTTCCTGGTTTCTGATACTGGTCCAATATGCTGTATTATTGTAGCAAAGCCGACTCTCTGCAAACTCTTAATAAAAGGGTGGTGGTGTCTGGTGTCATTATTTTAAGACAATTTGCTTCCTCTGCCACATTAGTCAACATCGCACACGCGCGCACACACACGCACGCACACACATGCACGTGCGCGCACGCACACGCACGCACACGCACTAGTGGCATAAAATATGGCAGTAGATCAGAATGACAAATAAGTCAAATCTGATACGAGCCAGGATTTCAGATCAGTTTAGTCCCTGATATTGATGAACAATATGGAGTCAGTACAGTAACTTCTATTGCAGACCCAAACCATGAATACACACACTGACAGTAGTTATGCCACTTTAGTTTACTAAACATGAACCAGCTTGACTTAAGAAGCAGATCATCAGCTGTAGCTTTTACAGTCATATACTTTTATGTAAATTATTTATTTTAGGGTAATTACCTAAGAATTAAAAGAACTGTCACAAACTTTTCTGGATGCTTTTAATCCCTTTGCTCTGCCTAGTCTGAATAAAAAACTGATAACATGATAAAAACAGAAATTTTGAAGACAGACATAGATTGTTCCTTCATTCATTCATCTTCTACACTACTTATCCAGTACATGCTCTCGAAAGCCTGGAGCCTATCCCAGGAGACTTTGGAAACGAGGCGGGGTACAGACTGGACCGGGTGCCAATCCATTGCAGGGCACACACAACCATACTACAGGCAATTTGGTAACATCAATTAATCTATTAGGCATGTCTTTGGACTGTGGGAGGAAAGCAAAGAACCACTACAAATGGATAACTTATTTATAGACACTAATCACTAATGCATAAAATGTAAATGTTATCACTACTCAGTCATGATGGCTGCTTATCTAGGCCTTAGTAAGGGATTGAATGTAACCATGCAATCACAAATTTTATCTTTACGCATCTGCATTCTGCCAAGACACTGGATCTCTGTAAAATCTCCTCAATTCATTTGTACGTGTGGATTCCTTCTTCATCAACATCAGCATCATCAAACAGAGTGAAAAAAAGTCATTCCTCAGTTACTAATTAAACCTAGTAACAGTTTCCAGGCGCTAAACCACTAAAATTGAGGTCCAGAATGATTGTTACCAACTCAAAGTGATTCTCAAGCTTTCTTCCGTGCCTTGGTAACATACCCAATTATACAGAGCAGTCAGGAGACTATTTAATAAGCTGAATATCATAAACTGAAACAACCTGTGATCTCTATTGGAAATAAAAATTATTTGCTGTAATCTGAAACATACAATGACAGCTAATCTTTAGAGTTGATTATATTATGTAACTATCATTTACCTGTGATGTAGAAGGTGAGAAAGAAAAGGAGCAGGCCAGTGAAGAGATTGCTGAGGAAGGTGACCACACCACAGGTGATGCCCTCTGGCACAGGGTAAACCGTCTCAATGAAAAGCTCGAAGAAGATGGGAATGCTGCTGTTGATGAAGATCCCCAGCAGGATACAGGAGGTATAAAGTGTGGCTGAGGACATAAGAATTCTTTAATTATCTTCAGAGCTCAGTATAATGCCTACCACACAGGGGGCAAAACAATCCATTTAAAAATCCATTTAAAGAAACATACCACCAACCCACAAAATGTAATCAGCAGTAAAACATAATTAAACCATCATTTATCCTAATGTGATGTTCATTATTGCTTACACATTCATATCTAACCACCTACAGACACATATACCTACATGCATACCCTGATCAGCCATAACATTAACACCACCGCCAGGTAAATGGAATAACACCGATTAACAATTATATACCAGCTAACCAGTGACAGGATCATGGGAATCCATGGCTTATCTATGCCCACAAGCATCAAAGGGCAGTCCATCTGGTCGATAGCATAGAAAATGCAGCACAAAGAGAGGTATCATAATACTTCAGAATACAGCTTCAATGTCTGCACTGGGCTTAGCAAAGCATTCGAGGTTGTTGACCCTACCACCAAATCACCCAGTTCCAAATCCAATCAGTTATCCATAGACCCCACCCCACAACCCACAGCACCCAAAAAACCTGCCAAGTCCTGGTGCCAGACACCCCAGCATACCCATAGTGGTCCTGTGGAGCTACACACCAACCTAGATGGTTTTCACGTTTATGGTTTTTAGGTGATGGCTGTGAACACCTGTAAATCATTATGTTCATGCAGCCAATTATGGGACAGCAATGCTAATAAAATATAAATAAAAGCAGCCATATACAGGTTAAAAAAAAAAATCTGCAAAATTTCATTTTATACATCAGAATGTGCTTGCAGTGACTTTAACTATGGCATGCTGGTCTCATAAACTTCTAATCTTCGGGGATTTTCACACACAGCAGTCTCTAGAGTTAATACAGAATGGTGTGAAAAACAGAAAACATCAAATGAGTGGAACTTCTGTGGATGGAAATGCTTTGTTGAAGAGAGAGGTCAGTGAAGAAGAGACTGGCTTGAGCTGGCAGGAAATCTATTTCTTCAAATAACTTTTTATAACTGTGATGAACGGAACAGAATCTCAGAAGGTACATGCCATACCTGAAGGATGATGTGCTACTACAGCAGAACCTGAGGAAACTGCGGGTTCAGTACGCATGCATACTGTACAAATTCAAAAACATTACCCGGCCTTTATACAATGCTTAACTGTGTTCACTGTAACAGAATTGCCTCTCACTGACTTTTTTTCATTTTAAACCATTCTTGCTAAGCTTTCATGACTGTTGTCTGTGAAAATCCCTGAACATCAGCAGTTGCTAAAAATACTCTGATGTTTGATGTGAATATTACCTGAATCATTCGGTCTGTATCTGCATGATTTTATGCACTATGTTGCTAATACATGATTACCTGATTAGATAACCACATAAATGGGCTGAGCTAGAGGTGCTCCTAATGAAGCGGTTGGTGACTGTATAGCCGGTCTCTTTTTGTTTTTTTTGGTGCACATTTGCTTAACCAAACTGACAGAAATATAAGGAGATAATAAAAAGCCCAGTGATGTCACTATCACAGTAAGAGTGCTGATATATATTAAAAAAAAACAAAAAAAAAAAAAAAAAAAAAAAAAAGCAAACCAAAAAAGATTTAGGATTTCCCCGTTTTGACTGGGCGAACAAAAAGGCATTTGTTTTTTCAAACCCTCTTTGTGGGG
>JAOTRS010000047.1:9029727-9041531 GCA_028565755.1 Dinotopterus cunningtoni
CACTGTTGGGCCCTTGAGCAAGGCCCTTAACCCTCAACTGCTCAGATGTGTAATGAGATAAAAATGTAAGTTGCTCTAGATAAGAGCGTCTGCTAAATGTAAATGTAAATAATTTTAGCGTAAACAATATTAATTCGTTTCTTTTTTACTCAGTACCTTTCAAAACAAAGTTACTCTTATCACCTTCTATTTATTACTCTTACATTAAAACACAAAATGCTCTTTCATTTAAGCTCAGATTCTTTTTTCTTGCTCTTCTGTCTGCAATCTGTAAATCCTGGTTTAGTTGATTTGACACTGTTCAGTAGCGGAGACACTGTATGTGTAAGTATGAATACAGGTGGGCATTTATCATTTATAAAGTGTCTTGATATACTCATAAGTACATAGTCGCAGAAATATGAATTAGCCCTATGCAGTGTCCAATATGATAATTTTTATGGATGACTCATTATGGGAGATCAATTGGAAAGTTAGGTGGTTAATGAATTGGAATTGTGTTGTAAAGAACTCAATAACCATGTTCACGTCCAGTTAAAAAAGCACTCAACTGAAGAATGAGGAATATGAAAAGATGGAAAGTCTGGATGCTTGTGCTTTTTTGTGACATCTAAACAAAACTGCAATAACAAAAGAGGATCTGTTACATTTTTTTTTATCCACCCATCTGTTTAACCACATACAGTATAGTGCTTATTCTGTATAGGGTTATTAGGGGCCTGTGGCAGGGTATACCTTGAATGGGGTGTCATCCAATTGCAGGACAGAAACACACACACACACACACACACACACACACACACACACACACACACACACACACAAAATGAATCATACACTATAGGTGATTTAGAAACACCAGTCAGCCTGCAACACATGTCTTTGGACTGTGCAGGAAACTAGAGTATCTAAAGAGGATCTAAGAGCACAGGGAGAATATGCAAACTCCACACAGACCCTGGTGGTGCGAGGTAACAGTGCTAACCACTAAGCCAGCATGTCTATGTTATTTGTAAAATGTGAAATTTTGTCATGCAGTGTAAAGCATCATAAGAAATGTACATTGTACATGACTGCAATTTGCACATTGTTCTGCAGATAAGATTTACTATGTTTGTCATCTGAAAATTTTTAAGGTGAAAAATCTTCTGACCTTTAAGTCCAGGGACACCAGTCCGCCCAACATGTCCTGGGAGTCCTGGATCCCCTTGTGTTCCATAACCTCCTGGCCTACCATCACTTCCTGCTTCTCCCTGAAAACCCTTCACTCCTGGGGGCCCTGGGGGACCACCATCTCCTCGATGGCCTGTTTCTCCCGTAGGCCCTTTGAGGAACAGCAGAAAAGATAATATTATTATGACACTATTATTACGATAAGATAATCTGTTTTTGTCCTCCAGTTGTATTAAAGGTCACGCTCTAATAAGATAGAGATTTTGATTACCCAAATAATTTACCTGGCAGTCCAATTTGGCCTGGAGGTCCAGGGGGCCCTGCTTGACCAGGCTTCCCAGGGAAGCCAAATATTCCTGCTGGTCCAGGTCTTCCTATGTCCCCCTGTAAACCTTCAGGTCCTGATTCACCCTTGGTGCCAATCATTCCAGGCATTCCTTCCATGCCTGTATTGTACAGCAGTTAAATAAATAATTGTATGTACAGTGTATGATTAAATCCAGAATTTCACGAATCCCAATCTATAATTAGAAATAAACACTATTATTGAAAGGTATATTGATCCTTACAGGGTATTTCTCACCTGGGTATCCAATTGTGCCAGGATTTCCAGATAGACCTTTTATGCCTTGCAGTCCTGATGGTCCACGTTCACCTGGGGGCCCTGGAGATGCTCCTAGAGCTTCACCATTAGGACCCTTTTGTCCAGCATCACCAGCAAGCCCTGGCTTACCTGGAGTGCCAGGAAATCCTTTGAGACCTTTTGGTCCAGCACTACCTGCGTCTCCACGAGGTCCAATAAAACCTGCATGGAAAACCATTAGATCAGCAAGATGACAGACAAAATACTGAATGTATGGTAATTTTCAACAGTGACCTGAACGTCTGAGCGTATGTAAGGACAACACTTGTATACTTAGCTCACCTTTTTCTCCAGGTGGTCCTCCAATGCCCTGGTCTCCTTGATCCCCTTTAGCTCCTATCTTGCCTCTATCTCCTGGTAATCCTTTGGGACCAGGTAGACCTAGAATACACCGACATTGCTAGGTCTGTCTAAATAAGGATTATGTGATGATTAATATTATAACATACGTATCACTAATACTATAAATAAATATTACCTGGCATTCCTTCCATTCCAAGAGGTCCTGGAGGTCCCATATGTCCTGGAGGTCCCCCTTTACAATCCCCTGGGGGACATACCAAAGCCATAGGATATTTAGTGACAAAGTGATAATTTTATAATCTTAACTTAGGCACCACACTCGTTTCTGACTGCCTGCTTTGCAAACGCTATAAGAAATTACATGTTATAGTAGGGGCTCCCAAACTGGTGTTCACTGTTTCTATTTCTTTCTACAATGTAAAAAATGCAACAATTTCCTCTAACAGTTGCTATTGAAATGTGTCAGCTACTCATGATCTGTAAAGCATTCATAATTGTTCTAATCGGAGGTGCTGATGTTTAAGGCTGGTAGCTCTAAATAAACGTCTCCTCTGCAGCAGAGGTAAGTTTTGGTCTTGCCGTCATGGGATGGTCTTCATGATATTCAGTTTCATTATGGTGCTTGATGGGTTTCATAAAATGCACTTGACAATAGTTTTCTTGCTAGAACTATTCCAGAACAGCTGACCTTCATGTCTTAAAATAACAATTACTTAGTGTCATATGTGTTCATAATTGAGAAATCTCCAGTATTAAATCCAATCCAAAAATAAATCCAAACTTGGGTCCAAACTTTTGACTGGTGCTGTATGTATGCATGTCCTGTTTTAGTCTTTTTTTTTCTTTTATGCAATACTGACATACTGTACTAGCACAGCTGTTTATCAATAAAATATTATATGGATAAATCTAATAGAATTCTATTATATGGTTAAATACCACTGGTTCCTTGATGACACAGAGTGACTAAACAGACTTAAAAAGAACAAACATTTACTGAAGCACTAAATTATACATTATGGAACCAAATGTGGGTGGGTTTTCAAAAAAAATCCATAAGGTCTACTTGGCATTATTTGCTCAAAGTTTGGGAACCCCTGTGTTATGCCATGCCCAAATCACATGTGACTCATTACTGAGTAAAAAACAAAGCACATACCAACATGGTGTAAACAACAATATTTGTGGGTGAATAAAATCAAACAAGGAGAAAAGTTAATAATGCCCAAAGCAATAATAGTGACTGTGAACAAAAAAGTGATTGCAATGCAGCAAAGCATATAGAGAGAAAAGTTATAATGGTGATTTGACTTGTCACCGATCAAGCTACCTGCTGTAATCCACTCGCCTCCTTCTCCTTGTAGACTACAGTCTCCTTGAAATGGCAAGCAAGAGATGATGACCGACAGAAACAGATAACACCAGAGGAGATACAGATAGATAGACAGAAGCTGATTGCGATTGAAACAGTTGCAGAGATTATATCAAGTGATTATTCTCTAAATTTTCAGAGAAAATTCTTCATGGAATCCTTTCTTAAATGAAAACCTTAAAGCATAAAACAAAATGCCAGATGGTAAGGTTAAATGCTTGATTTCATTATAATGTTTCCATGACTTTAAGCATTCCATGACTTTAAGCATTCCATGACTTTAAGCATAATGAATCCAAAAGTAAAAAAATATATATATAAAGCAGAGGCTGCAGAACCAATTAGAGAATGAGAACTTGGTATTAAAGAATCAGAATGATATAAGAATGAAAAGAAGGAGAATAGATAACAGAATTCATACCTGAAGTACCCGGTAGGCCTGGGTATCCATCAAAACCATTTATTCCTGGATCACCAACAATACCCTTTACACCCTTTAAAGCTTTGATTCCTGGACCTTCTTCCCCTCGAACTCCAGGAAACCCTGGTGGACCTGGCCTGCCTGGATAACCCTTCTCTCCAGGCTCACCAACTGGCCGTTCTCCCTGCAAACAGCATATCAGCATAACACAACAATCACAATGGCACACTTATATTTGAATGATCATACTCATAGGGTTTGAAAACATGATCATATGGTTTGATACACAATGTTTACAGCTTGTGTTTAGAAATCAGGTTGCATCCTGGCAGCAGTATTTGGTAGTAATCTGAAAATAAAAACAGTGCATTCAGATCAAGTGCACATTATTGCTAGTGAGATGCTCACAGGAGGGCCATGAGGTCCAGGGCTACCATCTATTCCTTTAGGCCCAGGGTGACCCTGGTTTCCTCGTTCACCTGGTCTCCCTGGGTCTCCTGGTTCTCCAGGTGATCCTGTTAAATTTACAAGTAATACAAACACATCAACATAATTTCTTTATTTTTCAAATTATAAACTCTTATAATAAAAAGATGTACCTTTCTCTGTAACCTCTATTCTGTCTCCCTTAAAGCCTTTAGATCCAGGGAGGCCTTGTGGACCAGGAAAGCCCTGAAAAAAAATTATGATTTTAGATGACTTACAATATGGCACTTTTTTGACTGCCTATGCAACATATTTTCTGCCATAAATAATTGCCATAATTCTGATAACTAACATGCAGACCATCCAAGCCTCTGGGTCCCTGCTCTCCCTGATCACCCTTTTGACCCCACTCGCCCACTATCCCAGGGTCACCCTGATTTCCAGCTAGGCCTGGGAGTCCAGGAGGGGAGGTTTGTGATGTGCACTCACAGTGACCATGGTCACCTAAAAATAAAATAGTACATTCACTTTGAGTACAAAACCTATGATGAATGTACTGTATATCATCATAAATCCATACATCATAATGTTTCATAAACAGTTTAACTGGAATCAATCAGTTAATATCAATGGCCAACAGTCTTACCTTTTTGTCCTTTTATGCCAGCATTTCCTGGACGTCCACTAGGCCCTTCAGACCCTTTAAAAAACTCACCCCCTGTGGACAAACAGATTTATAGTGACAACACGTTGGAATCTTTCAATAATGATGACAGACTGAAACTTTGTGTTCAATGTCCTGTATGTAAGTATATATACGACTTGTGATACGAAAGTGTTTCTCTTTTAGAATAGTTTGTAGTTATACCTTAGTGAAAATGTAAGTGTTGTTCAAGTAAAACTGGGACTTTTGATTGTGTAAAATAACAGAACACCCTTCGCCCTTTCCTTAAAAAAAAGGGTTGATCACCTAAGGCGTTCTGTTTTTGCAGGACAATGCACGACCTTATACTGCCCACATGCACTGTACAGGAACTAGTGGGCGGTGGGAGTTTGCCACATCTCTGTACAGTCCTGACCTCGCTCCAAGTGACTTCCACAAGTTTTGGCCAGTAAAGGAGTTCCCAGAAGGCCAGCACTTTGAAGCAGGGAGTCCGATAATGGTTCCGGTGTACAGAGAAAACTTTCTACCTTGATAGTATCCAAACATTACAGTGAATTTTATAGAGAAATATAAATAGTACTTACTGCCATAACTGACTTCTGTTATTCTGCACAGTCAAAAGTACCGTTTATCTGAACACGCTTAAATTCATTAATCATGCAAACAACCAGTGCAAAATTTCATATATAGAGATAGAGTTATAGATTTACATGATCCCTTTGGTCCAGGTGGCCCAGGTGGTCCTTGTTCTCCCTTAATGCCTGGAGGCCCAGGCTCTGAGGCTGGAATACCAGGTTCCCCAGTGTCACCTTTTCTTCCTTTTTCCCCTTTTGGTCCAAATGGACCAAACAAGACTGTGGAAAAACAAACACATAGCGTTGTTTTTACGATTGATACATTCATTAAAAATGTCAAAAAAAACTATTTTATTTTTGTTTTAGAGACCTTAAAAATTCAAAATACCTATGCTTTGTTCCTGAGCATCTGGCCCAGGGGGACCCTGTAATCCTTTCATTCCTCTAGGACCTTCTTTCCCAGGTGACCCACGTTCTCCTTTTGGCCCAACTTCAAGAACAAGAAAAGATATGCAACAGACTTAACATATGGCAGCATGTAGAAGATATAACCCATAATAATGATGTTTTACTCAATTACATTTTGAGTGAAAAGATATATTGTTACCTTCACTATTTCCGTTTGAATAGATCAGCTCTCCTGGCTCTCCTGGCTCCCCCTTTTGAAGCAGTCACATGTTAGAAACATTCATCATATTAATCCTGTGCATTCTTCAACGTACTGCAGTTCACACACAGCCAGCCATCATTAATTTCCAGGAATAAAGTTATTGTAACCACATAATAAAATATACCTTGTTTCCTGGCAGCCCAGGAAAGCCTGTATCTCCAGCATCACCCTGGGAAAATATCAATACATCAATATCAAAATATCTAGAGCATTTCAATGTAATAGATGAAGCCCTAGTGATGACCTAAAGTATAACATACCTTTCTTCCTAGCAATCCATTTCTTCCTGGAGGGCCCTATTAGAAATAATGAAATATATCTTGTTATGCAAGAAGCTAAAAAGAATCTTGCTAATAAAAATGTAAAGAAAAGAGCTGATAACATAAATGCATAACAAGTATATACCCGTTCCCCAATAAATCCAGGAACTCCGGTTTCTCCTTTGGAATGACCCCCCTTAAAAAACAAACAAACAAACATATATTTCATATTTATCCGCAAGATGAGCAAAGATTTTTAATACATTTTTACTTGGAAAACGAATAAGTATTGGTTTACGAGTACCGTCAGCCATAATACTAGTGCCAGGTCAATTGAATAACATTTCTTAATTATTATATACCATTAAACTGGTGACAGGATCATGGACACCCAGGGCTCACCTGTGCCTGGGCGACAAAAACTTTGTGTGGTCCGATTTCACAAAATCAGAACTTCTAGTGAATTACAATCTGCCGTGTATGGGGTTTAGCAGGCAAAGAGCTCAGGTTTGTTGATCTGGACTCCAAATTCTCCAGATTCAATCCAATTGCGCATCCATAGGATGCTCTGTCTTGCAACTTATAGCAATTACAAGATGTGCTGCTAATGTTGCACACCTTCAGAGGTCTTGTGGAGCCATGTCCCGAGGAGTCAGAGCTGTTTTGATGACATAAAGGGGAACCTAAAACCTGGGTGGTTTTAATAGTACTGCTTATAAGGTCATGGCTAATCATTGTATGTATATAAATTATTTTGAAGCTGATAATTAATAAGCTTGTTACTATGCTTTAAAACTACTGATATTTGAAACACTAAAGACACTTGGAGATACTGAATAATACTGTATTAATAAAAATGGACAATAGAATATACCAATGAGTTATTTTTTGGTATTTATATAAATCTATGAACTGATTATCATACACTTAAACCTATTCAATTGCTTATAACTGTAACTACAATGTGAAACTACAACTAGGGAATGTCCAAGTGAGCTCATTAATAATGAAACACTGATGTGACTTACCAAATCTCCTGGTAAACCTTTCTCCCCTTTCTCGCCATTAGGACCCTTTGAATGAACAAATGAGTAATTATTTAACACACAGTTATATAACACACAATAAACCACAGGTTTTAGTAGTAATAAACGCTATTTTTAAAATTATTTTTAGACACATGACTGACCGGAATGAGGTCTTTTAACTCATCAGTTAACTTTCCTGATGGCCCTGGAGCTCCAACATCCCCCTGTGGTTAAAATAAGTATTGCAGTTCCAGTGATTAAAATAATCACCTAACTTCCTAATCTACATCATACCTTTAGGGTCTAGAAGGCAGTGGAGATATATTCATATTACCCGCTGTCCTTTTTCTCCTTTGTAGACTGTAGTTGGATTGCCCTGAATAAATATAACCAAGAATTAGTACTGATATCTTCCAAAAGTTAAAGCAAGTTATGAATCAGAATCTTTTAGTGTCTATAGGCTACCTTTGGTCCTGGAGGTCCTCTATAACCCTTTTCACCCTAGAGTGGAGAGGAGTAAAAGAAATGGACAGCTTGGATACAATACATGTACAGTATCTGAGAGTGTAAATGAAATAATTAATACTACAAACTCACCTGGGCACCAGTGACACCTGGTCGGCCTGGATACCCTCTGCTTCCAGGAGGGCCCTAAGTTTAACAAAAAAACAAACAAAAAATATATGAAGAAGCCTTTAACAATAACTCTGAACAGCACCTCTGAGTATAACCTTTAGAAAAGGTTAGGTGATGTTAAACTTACCATAGGTCCTATAAATCCTGAAACTCCTCGATCACCCTAAATTATAAAGAAGGAAGATAACAGAATAACAAAACATTTTATTGCAAATACTAATATTGCAGTATTGAGAGCAGCTTGTCAAATCAATTAATATCAGTATGTACAGCAGTGATATATATTAGTGCTTTTTATTCCTAAACATTTCTCCTATCTTTGACTAAATTCAAAAATCATATCATACTGCCGTATACAGATAACTCTTACCCGAAATCTCTCCATGTAAATGCTAATCTCCAGAGGATCCCCTTTCTCACCCTTCCTGCCTGGCCATCCCTGTGAAGGAATTGAAAATAGAAATAGGGATAGAGGATAGAGACGATTATATAAGGTTGCCAAATACAAAATAAAATTTAGTCATGATTAATTGACATCTGACACTGTTTGTTCTAGCCAAAATGAATGCAATCTGTGTACATTTTCTCCAGGAGAACCACTAAATCCATCGAGGCC
Organism: Dinotopterus cunningtoni; assembly: GCA_028565755.1. NCBI lineage: Eukaryota > Metazoa > Chordata > Actinopteri > Siluriformes > Clariidae > Dinotopterus > Dinotopterus cunningtoni. The sequence goes on from JAOTRS010000047.1 coordinate 9,038,515, forward strand.
AGGGTTTCCAGGATCTCCCCGAGTTCCATTACAGCCATCAGCACCAGGTTTTCCTCGAGAACCTTGCTGCCCTGGGTGACCCTGCATAGATGAGAGGTTAGAAGGTCAAAATGTGATACACATCTGTAATGTAAGACATATTGTTTAGAATGTAACATGTGGTAAAGTAATCGGGGATGGTTTAAATGTGACAATCACCCAAAAATGTGTGTGTGTGTGTGTGTGTGTGTGTGTGTGTGTGTGTGTGCGCGCGCTTGTATGACTTACTGGAATACCATCTGCTCCCGGAAAACCTGGACTTCCTATTATTCCCTTCAAAAACAAAAAATATGCAGTGGGAGAAACTTATTTGTTAGCTAACACATTTTTACTTCACCAACAACATTAATAATTAAAAATTAATTAAAGGTTTCAATAATTAAAAAATAATATTATATTAAGCAGGCTAAAGTTATACCCACCTGAGATCCTTTAGGGCCTGTAATGCCTTTTCCCCCTGAGTCACCCTTCTCTCCCTTAAAACCTTGCAGGCCAGGTTCACCTGCACGTCCTAGGGGCCCAGAAGGGCCCTGAGGCCCAAGAGGACCAGGCTGGCCCTATAATTAAGGCAAAAAATGACATTACACTAAGGTTTAAATACTTATAGTGCAGACATAAAAAAAAGAAAAATATATAAACACAGCAAGCCGGGATAAAAATATAAATCAGTCATGTGAAGGAAAATAAGATTGGATATATTCAAAGGCAGTGCAGTTATAAATTATACTGGTAATTGTTATGGATAAAAAGGGCTCACCTTATCAGTAGAAAGAGAAAATAGGCTATGAACCTGTATCCTGAATTTTCGGAGGATAATGAAATAAATATTACAACACCACAAAAGTGATTATGTATATAATTTTATAGGTGCGTGTTTTAGTAAAATGAAAGGAAAAATGTTTTTTTTTTTTGTTGTAATTTATAAACTTTTACATAACACTGGCAAAGTTCTTGAGAGTTCCAAATGAAAATATTACTTTTTAGATAGATAGATAAATAGATACACAGTGTATGTATGTGTGCATGACGTAACACTGAATATTGTCATTATTGTCATCTGTTACATAAAGGTGAGGTATTGTACAGTGCAATGGCGAATGGTAGGAATGATTTCCTGAACCATTCTTTGTGCTGCCTCTGTATAAGATCATGTAGTGGGATTTTAGGATGTAGGATGGATTTTCCAGGATTTTTTCTAGGAGTTTGTTCAGTGATCTGTTGTCTCTCACCGTCTCCAACCTGTCAAATTTGTGTCCAATTATGTGTTTAGCCTTGCAGATGGTTTTATTTATCTTGCCTGCATCCCTGGCACTGATTCTGCTCCCCCAGCAGACCACAGCACTATATTTTAGAGTGTTTGTAACCCAGTCTGTGAAAACCCAGCTCAAGTATTTTTTTATGAGTCATTCTTTTGTACATAAAAAGATATAGTATGATATGATGCATAGACATGAATAAAAAAAATGACTTTAGCTGAGTTTTCAAAGACTGCGTCACAGTTATCGTGCATACCACAAAGAAAGCGAGTTTATATTTACTTGTATTTAGTGCAATGACCCTGATTTTCACTCACAGCATGCTCTCCACCCGTCTTGCACATTGCTGTTGGATAACTTTATGCCACTCTTAGGGCAAAAATTCAAGCCGCTCAGTTTTATTTGATGGCTTGTGACCATCTTTCTTGATTGCATTACAAACGTTTTCAGTGGGGTTTAGATCTGGAAATTGGGCTGGCCATTATAGGGTTTTTATCTGGCTGTCTTCCATCCACACTTTCATTGACCTGGCTGAGTGGTAAAGAGCATTGTCCTATTGGAAAAACCAATCCTCAGACTTGAGGAACATAGTCAGAACAGCAAATGTTCTTCCAGGTTATCCTTGTATGTGACTTGATCCATGCATCCTTCACATTACAAATCTGCCCCAGTCCAACCTTGCTGAAGTTCCCCAGATCATTATTTATCCTCCTCCACATTTACATAACTGTAAAATGACCAGTTGATGTCCAAAGCTCAAAAATGGACTCATCAGAAAAGATGACTTTCCTCCAGTTACTGTATCTACAGTCCAATTCCTCAAACATTCACCCTCTGCCAGTATGTAGCTTTGTGCCCCCAATGTCTGCTGCTTGACCTTGTCCTTGTGTACTGCAGTCTTTGAAAGTTTAAGGACATATCCTCCTCATTAAATGATTAAAAATATTTGCTTTAAGTAATCATCTAATCAGTGACTTGTAAAGCAGAATAAGGTGTGCTTGTGTTGGAATTCGACACACACTGGAATGAAATGGCTGTCATAATTAAAAGTTGTACTTAAATATACTAAACATTTTGCAGTATATAAAAATTACATAATTATGCTTTTTGTAATTTTAATTATCTAAATCTCTATCTTATTGATAATCACTATGGGTACATGGCTATATTACTGTTATTATATATGTATTCTGATTTAATACATACTGTATGAACACTAGATGGCAATATCCACCTACACTGCTTATGCGCTGTGTGGCCATGCAACGCCTTCCAAGAGTGAACCACATGGAAAGTTGCTATTTCTAAGCCCTAATCATACTGTAGGTGGTTGAGCTTTATTCACACTAGCATATTGTTTTGGTTACTTTCTAAAACACAACAGAGAAGCTGTGCCATTACCCTTTTCTTGTTGTGACTTGCAAAAAAGTGACCTTAGTATTACCTCATTTATTTCTAATAAATAATTTTACTAAGATAACAATATTGCCTACTGTCTGTTATAGCCATATCAGAGTAGAGTTTTAAGATTCTATATGTTACAGTACATAATATATATATATATATATATATTTTTTTTTTTTTCTTTTTTTCTTTTTTTTTTCTTTTTTCTTCAACACATTTTCTGTGTTGATTTTATGTATCACTAAACTCATTAAGAAGCCATCCAAAGCAGAATCCTGCACTTTGAATTTTTTTTTATTTATAAATCCTTAAAACTCT
>JAOTRS010000047.1:9041631-9075880 GCA_028565755.1 Dinotopterus cunningtoni
ATCCTGCACTTTGAATTTTTTTTTATTTATAAATCCTTAAAACTCTTTAGGGGTTAAATATTCTGATTACATATATAAAAGAGGACTGTAAAAAGTTTTAGAGTGTCTACTTGCAGCTTATCATCAGCAACCAACTTAGTCACAGGCCAAACTAATGTCCGCTTACTTTGGTGAGATAGCTAAACACAAGTCACTGTCATGACCAATGAAATGATTTTGAACAAAACACAATGAAACCTTTTATCCATTTTTGTCATTTAAACTAGTGCTAAGTGTTGGCAAGTATTATCTCAATGCAAGTCTTTAGTAATACCATTTAATTTATTCTTTCATTTATGCCTTTTTGTCTAGGTCATGGTAGACCCGGACACACTCCCAGGAATACTTTGTGTAAGGCAATACTTTGTGGAATACACCCTTGGGATTTTAGTCCTTTGGAGCACACTATGCACACACATTAATAGCTAAAGCCATTTAGAATCACCAATACACTATATGTTTTTAGTAGGTGGAAGAAAACCAGATAACCCAAAGACACCCTACTAGACACATAGTTGTACCCTGAAGTCAGCACTGAAATGGGAACCAAGGAGCTATGCGACAGCAATGTTACTTGCTGTGCCACCATGTTGCCCTCTACTGACAGTTATTTTTTTAAGCATGACTGCATCTGATTTGGGGCGTACTCTGTGTCTTACCAGTGCTGTATGCTAAATCCCAGTGATTATTCTAATAAAACTCCTGAGTGATAAGAGATGTAAAGTAGAACATCTGTCAGAGCATAACTAAGGAGACTAAAGAAGGTGAGGTGCTGCAGTCTAAAACCACAGGGGAAAGCTGATTTTTGTTAAATACATATGAAGAATTGCTAGTGTGCCCAGGTCTGTAGTGGATCCTATGTGTTGAGACTTGCACTGTACACTGTGATGGAGCTGAAATAGCCCACTTCACTGACATCTGCACTGATAGCCAGAGCTGCTATCTCAAATGCACACTTGAAACACAGTCTGTCTACATCTGCTCCTGCCAGAATATGGGCACATAGAGAAAGATTAGAGGTGTAATTAGGGCCAAAAAAAGCTATGTGTGATGAAAGGCATGGGGTTTTAAAGAAAAGCTCTAGGGGTAGCAAAGGTTTGTTTCAACAATAAAACAAATATACCCTTACTTTAATCCATACTGACTAAATGATTGCATTTAGTCCTCATTATATAATAAAAAGTCCTCAATTAAAGTTTTGGTTGAACTACACCTTTTGCTTTTTTTTGTTTTTTACTCTTTGTATATAAAATAGGATAATCATTTTACTGAAGTTCAGGGGTAGCTCAGTGGTTAAGGCATTGGACTGCAGATCAGAAGGTCCCAGGTTCAAACTCCATGACCACCAAATTACTGATTTAGTAAAAAAAAAATGTTAGAATCTATTAGAACTCAGGTTCAGATCTAAGCCACAAATCCCACCGTCACTCAAAAAGCAGTACACAAAGCAAATGTCAGTAATTCAGAAAGTCAGGATATACAGTAAATAAAGATAATAGTATGCTTTAATTCTGAAGGATTTTTAAACATATTTAAAGCAAAAATGAGCTAAAAGTCATTTGGAGTGATGAATAACAGGATCCTTGGGAGCGCATTTTGCCACTCTGGGGTTCTGACCAGGAGGTCTGGATCATGTCCAAACAAAAGACGCTGTTACCTCTAGGGCAAAACTCGCAACAAATCTACTGAAACAACCATAAATATATTTTTTTCCCAAGGAAAAGCTGTTTAATATATTACAACCATTTCATCATAATTAGTGACCTGGAAAAGGTCTTATGCTTAAATTGCTACTCATATTTCAGTGGGCGATGGTAAATACTTTACTTGAAAGTAAATCCAGTCAGGAAGGATATTTTTGGTAGGATTACTGAAACCTCAAATCAAAATGATAGACAGTATGCATGCATTTGTGTAAATATTGAGTGACTGATTAGAGCTTTAAAGTGCGAAGTACTTCTTAAATATGTTTGTCCTTATGTCACTCTAGTCAGTGCCACCTGGGAATTTATTTAATAAAAACAACTTAAAAGAGGAGTGCTGTGGATGTTGGTTTTGACAGGTCGCCACTGTTAAACTACTTCTGCATGTCAAGTACTAACACAGGTTTTCTGTTAGACCAGTGACACTTCTCCATTTGCTCACACAAACACCAGGATTTGAGGTTTTCTCATGATGCCAGTAGTAACAACCAAGTTTGTGCATGAACTGAACTGAATCATCGCAAATGGAGAAGTGGAGAGCCTTCACACCAGGGAATGTTTTGACTGTGTTTGCCCAAAGATGTGAACATGCATCATGTGTATTAGTATAAAAGCATGTAGATTAAAATAAAGTCCAAACACTAGGCCCTGACTCTTTGTAGTTTTATATCTCTGCCATACCTAACAAACTGTTTATGTGGGCTTTGTCACAAGATCACGTGCCTTATAGATACAAGAGATTTATGGAATTAACTTCATATTCTCTAATATTCTTCTAGTTTGTTTGTCTCCAAAATAATAAATTTAATGTATGTCTAACAAATAGTTTGTTAATTTAGTTTAGGTTTTCTGTAACTCTATAGCAACGACTTACCTGAGACAAAGGTCTCTTTTAATATCTGCCAGTAATATCTGTGATAACTGATCTGATGTCAGTGTGTGAACAACAGCAAACTATGCCAAGAGACAGAAATTTAAGGACAACCTGAGTGTTTTCTCAGCCATGTCAGACATAATTCAATTCAGAAAATGCTATTAATTAGCTGACAGGTGTCCCGGGAGCTGAGAAAACATGTGCTGGGCAGGTGCAGAGAACCACTGCTATATACCACAATGCATTTAGCTCTAAACACACACAACCCCCACACCCACTCACACACACTAATCTCTCTCTTTTTAAACACATCAACTTCCTTAGTGTGTACACTTCCCCAATAAGAAACACAAAATGAATATAAAAAATTATCAGTAATCAAATTCAGTGTTTTAGGCTTTCATGGTATTTTGAAATTAAGATTAAAGATTAATTTAGATTAAATATACATGAGAGTAAGTCTACTATAGACATTGGCTGTATAAAAAGAGGGAATCTGGTTATTGTGTCTCTCATGTTCAGGCCCTCAGTATTGATTCCATGTTGAGCTTCTATCTGCTTTCTTTTAGTTAGAGTTGGAGCCCAGACTAGTGGCCTAGTTTCAACAGCATCAGATGCAGGAGACTTCAAACCCTCAACTAAGTAAAGAAAACAACTCAGATTTACAGAGTACAACACAATGCCATTCAGGTGAAAAATCTCAGATCTATGATGTATATAAATCACAGACATTTCTGAATCTGAAACCTGACAGATTTACAGTATGTTAACCCAAACTAAATAGGACACAGACTAAGAGGATGCAGGGTAAAAGAGTATAATGAAAGTTACACATCGATATACAGTAAAAGGAACATCCAGCAATCAGCAGGGAAGCAAAAACGGCGCCAAACCTAATCACAAACGTAACGGAAGGGAGTGGGCTACTGTGTGCCAATTAATCCCTCTAGAAAATGCAGACGAAATGCTTAAAGAGGGTGTGGGATAGGGTGATTACTCAAGTCATAGCTGGTGAAAGGCTGTAAGTATACAACATATATCATCATGCTAAGGGTAAACTCTCAGCGCTCTCAAATTCAGAGAAAACAATCACAGACCATTTCCTGTTCCTCTTACTCTCTTTCAGTCACATGCCATTATTTTCTTTTCACATAAATCTTTTGTCTTTCACTATCTCACCCCATGACCTCATCAAGTTTCTCATTCAGGTTTTTCTTTCAAGACAACAGTATTGTCTTGCTCTTACAACCAGGTCACCTTTTTGCTGTATACTACCAGAAATCAGAATTTTATTATCTCTTATTCCGTTGGATAATCCAACAGGAATTAGTCTAAGAGGTAAAAAAAAGAAAAAAAAAATGCATGGAAGGTCTCAGGAAGGAATCTGATGAGTTTAAGATGAGGTGAGTAGTAAAGAATAGTAATAACACAATAATAAAATAATTAAACAACCCAAAACTAAATACAACACACTTAAATTAGGTTCTATAATCTGCACTCTAATATGTAATTTCCAGTCCAAATGTTCTTCCTCCCAGCACACCTGATCCAGGTAATGAAGCAGAACGTGTGCAACTGCTACTTTAATACTAGCGTTATTGCCTTCTACAATCGAAATCTTCATAAAAAAATTATCTTATTATTAAAAAGTCAAACTTTCATTATAAATGCTTAATTCTTACTGAACCTGAGCAAGGGACACTGTTTGTCTGGAGTTCTGCATGTTCTCTACATGTCCACATAGGTTTCCCTTAATTTTTTAATGCTTCACGCAATAATTATTTATGAATTCATTGATACCTAATAGACAATTAATACCTCAATGATTTTTTTTTTTAGTAGTTCCGTAAATGCACAGCAGCATGTCACTGACCTGTGTTAAACCGATGTTACAGTTTTTCATTTATTCTGCTCTTTAATTACATTTGATTTGTCTTAATTAAGTTATAATTAATCAATCTCTATTCAGTTTCCCTATGTACAATTTATTCCAGTGCAACAGATGTAACATGTCAATGTGCACTCCAGAAACGTGAAGAACAGGCTATTCTACTCGGAATCCAGGCAAATTCCAGGTTTCCCTGTCACACATGTGTGAGAGCAGTAGTCTGTTCCAGGGCGGAGATCCAAGCGGTAGTGTTGTATGCCTTAGTCCCGGATCTTATTAGTCATAGGAGCTGCTTTAAAACCCCAAAGCTAGTCTGTATGTTCCTTACGCCCCCACCCAGATACACATGCTGTCCCAGAGCACCACAGCACTGGCGTGGGAAACTGAAGGGAAAAAAACAGAGAAGGAAAGAAAGAGAGCGAGAATGAGACAACAGGAAAAACAGAAATGGGCCTACTTGTTCCTTTAGCATCTGGATTGTAAATGGACTGTGAATGTAGTGCAGGTAGTGTGCGTTAAGATGATGAAATGATGACGGACATGCTGGCATCTTTCAGCTTCTATCCAAGTAAAGCATCAAACATAACAATCTAGAGCATTCTAAGATTTTTACATCCACTAAACCATAGATATGTGTATGTCCAAATGCTTTTTCAGGGGATACTGTACAGTAGATTTAGATAGGTAACATTTCTAGCTTTCCAAACTTTTTAAGCTACTGTAGTACAGGATAGTGCATTAAAAAGGCAGTACATTTATAAATTGAATATAACATTTAATGTAATTTTTTAAATATAAAAATGTAATGTCAAATACAAATGTGACTAATTTATAACTCTAATAAAGTCTGATTTTCAAGCTGATTTTAATAATGAAAAACTAGAAGCTTTCTGAAGCTACTACATGAGGTGTAGTAACTTCAGAAAGCTTTCTGGATTCAAGATTTTATGTAGTTTATATATAAAAAATAAAGTAAAATCCAAGATTTCATACATAAAATATAAAAAGGTTCAGAAATGCTATCCTTGGAAAGGCAATGAGCTACAAAAATATGGGAGTGTATAGACTCAGTCTGTGAATGAGGATGAAATGTCATATGTAATATTATGTAATCATGTAATAGTATTTATAAATACATAAATATCACTCGGCTATGTATACAGACTTAAGTCCAATTGTTACATATATTTTTAATGCAGTGAAAGTTTTTCTCATTTAGAGTTTAAATTTGATGCCCTTTAATAAAATACATATATTTATGTAGATACATGGTGGACTAAAAAGTCTGGATTTATAGCGAATGATGGCTTCCAACTTCTCTTGTGGATGACAAGTAATGAATAATAACTATAAACAAAACATTAAAATGAGTTCTCAAAGTTGATGTGTTGGAAGCAGGTAAAATGAGCCAGCAAAAGAATCTGATCGACAAGAGCTAAATTGTGATGGCTGATTAGATGACTGGGTCAAAGCATCTTTATAACCAGGTTTTGTTTGTAAAAGTAAATGTTCAATAACTTTAATTTAAGATTTAATTATATACTGTAATTCTAAACATCAATACTTAATATTTAATATCATGCATTATTCCTTGGTCCATATATAAATGTGGTCGTATAAGCGGTCGTATAAGCCGTATAAGCATTTCACTGCATATCGTATGTATGTATGACTGTGTATGTGACAAAAAAAATTTAAATTTAAAATGTAAGCAAATTTGTGATATTGACCATGCTAACTGCTTTGTACAAACGATACAACGTACAGATTTTTCCCCATGTGCAATCTCATCAATTAAAGCATGTGTTCAGATGAATTTTAAACACAATTTAAACACAATACTTTTTCCTCTATTTGTTGTCAGTAATGTCATATGTAATGAAAGATGTACAAAATTATCAAAGAATACAAAATAAAAACATTTTCACAAGTGGTCACAGACTTTGTGACCCCATTGCATTTACACTGTCTGCTACTTGAATGTTATAGTGGTTATAACAACAGTCAGGCGGTAGCACTGGGCCAACTCAAGTTGCTGTAAAAAAAATGAAATGGAAAAAAAATGCTTATGTTTAAATGGAAAATAAGTGATTTTTGTCAAATATGCAAATAATGTCTGACGGTCCGAGCAATTCTTAAGTTCTCTATCTATTTTGTTTGAAATGTACCTAGGTATGAACTGAATACAGATATACAAGAATTGTATAAACTAAAGGTTTACAACTCTGGTCCTAGATTACTTACTTTTTACTCCCTGCTCCCAACATACTTGATTCAATTAACCAGCCAAATAACTGGGATTAAAGTATTGAGAGCAAGGAAACAGTACTCCAGGACCAGGGTTGGGAACCCGTCCTTTAAAGAACTGAAAAACAGACTATGGATACAGGGAGTTGATTTTTTAAGAGGCAGTAAAGGGCAATACACATAAAGGAACTGTTAGATTATCATTACATGATAATTAAGTAATTAGCTATTTCACTAATTATGGTATTTAGATCATTACAAAATTGTGCAATAAACAAAAGAAATATTTGACATTTCTATCTAAAGGTATCAAATAGGCTGACATTTGGTTGACCCTAAGGTGGCCTTTACATTCTTCAGATAAACTTTCTTCTGTTTTAGGAGTCACAGGAGGTCAAGAGCCACGTGAAGTAAACAACAAGCAACAATGTCGTTCAATGTAAAAAATGTGTACTGTCATGACTTAGACAGTAGATACCAATAAAAGGTACTATATTTGTACTATATTTATACTATATATACCAACTTTAAGGTACTATAATTTAAGTACTCCAATTTTTTCCTTTCTACAATAAAGTAATTATAAATGAAATTTTTGATTTCAACTGTATTTTGGGTCAGAAAATATTCTGAGTGTGGCACACACATATAGAAGGTCCCACAAATAGCTGAACCAGTAAACATCCTGTGCTCATTTGCCTATAATGAGTTTTGGCACTGACAACGCCCTGAGAGCTGTCCAGCTCCTCGTCTTTGTCTTTAAATGGTAAACTGCAGCTTCGGTTTGTTCAGAGCACCACTGGGTGCCAATAAACACAGAGCCGCAGAGACAAAAAGCAAGACAGCAATAGAAGAAGAAGGAGAAATGGTGTGTGAGGAAGTCCAGAGCCACATGCATGTGTGAAGAGAATGTTAGTGCCCATGCTAACAGACAAGCAGAGACTCAGACGCACACTAAAACCCATATACAGTCACATTCAACCCTGTTCAGGTCATCACAGTTTCCACAGCAGTTTAAAACAAGCAGGATATCCATATCAGGAGTTGACTAATGCTATACATTTTGTGAGGACATGTTTAAAAAAAAGACATCTACTGCTAAAACTACAGCTACTTCATTTTTGCAAGTTTGTTTTTTTTCCTAACAGACCGTATGAACTACAGCAAATTGCTTTTAGACAGAAATCTTTAGATAGACAATGTCAGGTATAGAACATACAGTATGAATCTAAATCTAGTTTGAGTATGTGACCTCTCATGGGTAACATAAGGAAAGACTGCAGAACACAAAATTATGGGAAACTCCATGACCTTATAATCTAAAATCAAACATACTGTGTACAAAAACTTTTTGGGCCCAGGGGTCAGAATGTCAGAGTATATGTTTAAAAAGTCTTCTTGGTTCAGATTCAATACGAGTCTCAACAGACAGCTGGTTCCCATATCTCAACATGGATATTGTGCAGAATATGTCTGGAATATGTGAGAAACGTGACTCATCCTGATCTTGCTTCTAATTCAGTCTGTCTGTCTGTCTGTCTGTCTGTCTGTCTATCTATCTATCTATCTATCTATCTATCTATCTATCTATATATCTATCTATCTAAGAGTTTCTGCCACACAGAAATACAGTATATTATAAAAAAGAAGAAATGTCTGTCTAAGGTTTCCACTACTTTGTTTATTTAATAAATATCTGGGAATTTTGTACCTGTGTGCAAAGCCTTTGAAGTATGGTCATATTTACATTGATCCTAAAGATGACTATTTCATAAGCACAACACCATGGGATCACATGGAGCAAAAAAACCTTTCACATCTGCATGTGGTATTTTTAAAGGAAAACCCAGTAGGGGAACTGAAGTTGGTTTTACTATCCTTTCACAGGCGCTCTTTATTTAGCCTATGACTTTCTTTGACCATAACATATCTGCTCTTTGAGAAATGTGACAATTCATATAAATTTGTGGTGGTGGTGGGAGTTTCTCTCACACAGTTGCACAGAATACCCCCATAATTTTCTCGCATACATGCTGTTTATTCCCAATGACCTGTTTACAGGGTACAGGATAGGCCCCCCTGGGAGAAGAGTATCAGCCATGGTTTGGTTTGCTAATTCAGTAACGGATATCTCTCATTTGGGAAGTCCTAAGTCTAAACAGGAAAACTGAGGAGAGAGGAGAGAATGACAGGCAACATGTGGGTGTCTTTTGACCTTCTGAGTCAAAGACTCTTCTGTTGTGTTCAATCCAATTTCTCCTCTCTGTTTCTCTTGATTATATGATAACTATAAATCTCTTACTTCTCTCGATTACATGATAAATATGAACTTAATCGGTAAGAAAGTGATGAAGGAAGTTTGGCAAAATAATTGTCTTTATAATAATAATTCAGTCTCAAAATAATATGGTCTTTATACAAGGACTGTACTTGGATACATAGACAATTTATTTGAGAAAATATGTCATGTCTTCATATGAGGACATTCAGCTCCCAAAAGGTTAATGTCTTCCTTCTTAGAATTGTGTAACGCTTAGATCACTGGACCTTTTTAAAATAAAAATTAGCCCATGAAAACTGGTGAAATTAAACTTCGTTTGTAGCACGGGCACTATATTTCTGGAACCTGATACTTTAAAATCAAAATCGTCATGGGAGAATGCCATGGGTAATTCCACTGAGGATGGCAAATGTGCAGTTGTTTCAGAGCGCTCCAAAATCTTTGCAAGGTCAACATTCATCTTTCATAAAATGTGATGTGACTGAACCTCCATGGATCTACTCAAAAACTATTCACAGGAGGCCTTTATAAAAGGCTGTGTATGATTTTTGTACAATACCTAAAAGTACTAACAAGCCTATGAGCTAAAAGTTGGATGAGACATGGGTACATGTACTTTCTGTAGTGATTTTTTTTTTGGAGTTAAAACCAGCAACCCAAACAAAACCACAAATATTTTCTTACTAAAACATAGCTTTTTATCATCATGTTAAAACAATATAAATGAAACTTAGGATTTCTAATACAGTCCTCTGCAAATCATTATGTGTTCATTCATCAATCCATTCATCTTCAGTAGTAGCTTTAGCCATAGCTGTGGTGGATATGGAGCCACTCCACAGAGAATGTGGCATAATTTCAAATGCATTAAATGCTGTTTTAAAATGATTTGGTTTTAAAATATGGCAGTTAAAATCTTGTAACTGAATATAGTTATGGTAGTGAAGAGGTTTTGAAATAAACGGTTGCGCAGAGATTTTTTTCAGTCCTGCACCGGCTTTTTGCTTTGAGGCTGAATTCTTTTCTCTCCAGGGCATGTATTCTCTACACTGTGAACCAGTGTTTATGCTCCTCTCATTATGTTTAGACTTCACCATAATTAGTCCACCACACGTGCAAAACCATGTGCCTCAGTCTGCTGACAAGGATGAGCATGCTCAGACCAAAAGAAAAAGAGCTACAACCCAAACCGACTGAAGCTGTTTCTATACACAAGCAATAAAACAACCATTTGTGTTATTAAATTAAACATTATTATCTAAATGTCCTGTAAAAGAATAAGAAATAAGGTAGAGCTGATCTTTTGTCTTGAAGTGTTGAAGTCTTCAAAATCTTTGCAAGATCAACAATCATCATTGTGATGTGACTAAACCTCTATGGATCTATGCAAAAACTATTAATAAAGGGATACTTCATAAAAGGGTGTGTATAATTTTTGTAACATCTCTGGATGTTATGTGTACATGTGCATACTGTACGTGTGAATCTGAATGCATGCGTACTGGCTAGGGCCTCTTGTATCCCAGAGGTCTTTGAGGCCAGCCACCTGTGTAGTTGCCTCAGAATTCAGGAATGGACTGTTTGTGGTCCTGCACAAAGTGGACAGGGCCCAGCTGCAGTGTAAATGAACTTCACACTACAATATGAGGATGAAAAACTACACAAACTAACCAGTCACTAAGTGGTTTTGGCATTATCTCAATCCAAATTGACAGAACTACCTATTATTGTTATTACTGTTGCATAAGGAATCTACATCATCAAACACATAAACTTAGATTTTTTTATTTTTTATGAAACTTGCACAAGTTTTGGAACGAAATGCAGGAATTTATTTGAAACATTAAGCAGATACATGAAAAAAGCGGAAATGCATGTGATTCTATGAAAGCAAAAGGCAACAAACTGAGCCAAGCAAAGCGCTATTTAAAGTAATCAAACTAACAGACATCAAAGTTTAAAAGCTATCCAATAAACAGCAGGCTAGAAATCTCAATAGAGCATTACTAATAGTGAATTAACAGTCTATGTTCCATGTTATCAATCATGGAAATGTCTGTTGTTCATTACCTGGATGCCAGTTCTGGAAAATAGAGTTTATGGACTCTAATGTCAGTGACAACATTGCATTCTGGGAATTGGAGTTTAATAAGGTGAGCGTTAATTTTATAGAATACCAGTTAACTACATTAAGAATAGGTTTTAATAAATATTAAATATTATATTAAAATCAATACTAAAATCTAGTTGACTGTTAAATTTAGGTGACAGTATATTAAAGATCATAGATCCTAGGAATAGTTAGCTAGCCTAAAAGAAAACTTGAAAACAAGATCATTGCAATTTAAAACACTCAAAATCCATGGTCTGTAACCAATGCAGTGAGCAACTGTGTGCAGAAACTCTCACTTTCTCATGGACAAACATGACTTCTCTCAGTCCAGCTGTTCTAAAGTCACTATGCATTAGCAGAATAAATCAGCAATCTGGGCTTAGATCCAAATGTGGGCAAGCTAATGCCTGCCAGGATGTGTTTTCTGTTTTAAATCACTCAGGCTTGCACACTTGGACTGAGATCAAATGTTCTCCTGTCTATCACCAATCTGGTCAAACTCACTATTTCAAATCAGGAACAGCAGCACACCAATTACCTTGTTGCTTCGATTGTTCCTCCAGAAGATTTGCGTTTATCAGAAAAGGGATGCTCCACCAAGGACCCAGCATGAATGTGTTTTGCGTGAAACTAGCTCAGGGCTAGCCCCAGGGAGCACAGAAAGGATGTAATGAGAAGCATATGGTTTAATGATGGTGAACCAGATGTTGTGTTTAAGTTTCGCATGTACAGTTTTTAAGAGTGCATTTTAACTATTTAACTGGACAAAAAAAAAGTTAACACACGAGAAGGGTGCGTATAATATAAAATAAAATCAGGAGCGAATAAGGTTAATATTGTATTATATTGTATTGAAGTCATATGGGTGCCCTGGATGTATTGTGAAACTTAATAGAGCTGTCGGGAAGCACAGAAAAATGTGCGTTGTCACTATGGTGTGACAAAAAGACACGTATCCACATTTTCTGTCCAGATATGACTACTAAAGCAAAAGAGAAAATGAAAGAAATAGGATGTGGATGTGCAAGAAATGATGTGTAGAAATTCTCCTTTGATTACATTTCACAGTTCTTGACTCTCTTTAAAATATCCCCTTCAACAAAATTAATTTCTTCATCTCTGTCTTCTGTTTTAAAGAAGCAATTCATAGAGTACTATTAATCCACTGACAACACTTTCCTCCATGTGTTCTCCAACCAATCCCACCTTACATGTTACCTTTTATGCAAAAGGGGTAGAATAAAGCAGCTCAGGTTTGGCTGGGAGTACAGCTAATTTCAAGGCCATAAAAATGTATCCTTTATTACAAAACAAAGAAGCTAAAAATATCTATTTGACTCATTATAGGTCACTTAATAAAATACAAAAGACTGTAACTCCAGGCTCAAACTGTGTGAAACAAGACCATGCAAGATAACAATGCACGAACGTTTAAAGACAGAACAAATAGATCACAGTGGTGCCATAAATGTGTTAGTTATTAGGCTAACACATGTTTAAAAACCTCATCTGCACCAAATAATAATCAAGTAGAACGCCGAATGTTTCTGACTGTTATGCTTCTGGATGATTACACTAAACTGTACAGAGAACAGTGACTCACATTTTCCTCTTCATCACTGAAGTCAGTATTACTCATGCTCTGACGTTTATTTACTGAAGTCATTCTTACTTGCTCACACTGCACTGGAAACCAGTGACCAATAATAATGACTACATTGCCTGATAGTAATTTATTTAAAGGATTTAAAGTAACTCTTAGTCAGGTGTAATACATTTAATTGAACAGATTCTGTATGATGCAAATTACATAAAAATACTAAAAGGACATCAAAAATTGGCAAATTAGCATTTAAACTGTTCTCCTGAAGTCACAATTTTGTGTTTGGCATAAAAACATTTGCTAAACCTACTTAATAGTGTAGATTACATGGCAGAAACAATTCATGATGATAAACATGATTTAAAAAACAGAACGTCACTTTGGGAACTGGTATTGAGTGCACTGTTCAATTGGAGTGGAGTCTATTTATTGCATTTCCCTGCCTGCTAGTTGTTCCCAATTATGACAAGTCTTAATAATATGAATATTTATTTGTATACTGTAGTATACCTTAGTAAAATAATAAAAAAAAAAATAGATAAGATATCTTATTTATAACAAAAAAATTTATTGGAAAAGTTAGTGTTCCTATTTGTGCAACAGCATTTAAATATATGCCTTTACATTCACTTTATTAACTTCATATATAACATTTGCTGCCATGTCCTTTTATTCATATTGCATTTTGTACAGTTTTTTGGCATTACAGCCTGTGATGTCTTTGGATTTCTAGTTCACTTTTCTGAAAGTCTCTTTGATAGCCAGACGTCATGTGGCTACCAGGAAAATTTTGCCAATGCAGTTACTTTAGCATAATTTATGCAGTTTATTAATCACTGGGCAAGCACCCTCTTTCTGAGCACATAATCTGTCAGAGTGTCCCAAAAGGCTCCATACATGGGGAACATTTTTAATACTTAGTTGGTATCATATATTTATTTTTCAGATAGCCTTTAAGAATGCATTTGACAAAACAAGAACACATTGGAATGATTCCTGTTGCTGGTTTGGGAAACTTTTACAAGGTTTCACAGACTTTTACAGAAAACATAGCGATGAACTGTACATGACAATATTGCCAAATATTCTGGCAAAAGTCCACGAACAACCACTGACTGATTTGTAATAGATGAAATTAGAGCATTAGAGAATTGTAAAGCCCTATTTTGGCTCATAAACATTACATTACAAATAACATGTTCAACACGTTCAACAATCACAAATTGTCACTAGTTATGATGGATCTTAGTAAATTTAGGGCATAATGCTTTAAATGCATTAAATGTAGAAAAAAGTCAACATTCTATATCCAACAGCATGACTGAATTATTTCTTTCTAACATATTTTTATTGATGAGAATCAGTTTGTTGATTTTATGGGGTTATTTATGCCAGTGCAATTCTTTTGAATGGACTGCCATTTGGCACATAATTGTTCTGTTAACATGACATGTCCCCAGTCAAACATTATGGCACATGATAAAAGTCTCATGTCTCTGAGACCATCTGTCTTCAACCCAAAAGCAAAATTAGAGCTGTTTATAGCACCATAAATGTCCAAGGGGAAATGTTCTTATTTTATTTCTATTTATCTCTAATCACATCTTGTGTCCTGTGGTTCTCTCACACAAAGCCTCTCTTGTCCCTTAAACCTAAAAATGTAATGCTGAAAAGACTTATAAGCACTGTAAAGGATGCAGTAGCTGCATAGTTACAAAAATAGATTGAGAAGAATGTCTTTGACCAAAACCATACAAGAAATACTTAATATGGCAAGATCATGATATATGAACTGAGTATCTTGGGTAAAAGAAGACAGAAATGTTATAAATTCCAAATACCAACAATGTAGACTGATAGGAATTCTTCAAGCTAAGTCCATCAAATTTATATGAAATGTTTATTACATGGTATAAGCTTAAACCATGTTGAAAGTCTCCACTGCTTGTATAAAAAAATATCCCTCTTATGTACACTAGTGAGTTCATGCTGGTATCGTCTGGTGAGCTTTTTATACCTGCCACTTGAGGAATTTCCTATGTGTTTTTAGGAGCTTTAACAAGCTAGTGATCTTTAAGAATAAACATGACTGCAACAATTGTCTAAACTGGTAGTTACAGTAGATGGAGTCTATCTCAAAAAGTTCCTCTTAAATGGAAAATGTAGAGATGTAAGCTATGTAAAAAAGGCTGCATTAAAGATTTTGTTTATCCCTGATATCATAGTTTGGCTACAAATTAACATTTTGAGTAAATAGAATAATGTTTGGGTTTTTAGAGGGTGGTTTGATATCTAGTGTTTTTTTTTGCAGACCTACTGTAATATATAATTCATAGCCTATTGCTTTTTGTGGACCAGAGTCCTTTCTGGAATACCACTTATACAGATACTCATTTGGCTGCTAATACAGATACTGGTTTAAAGATTTAAACATGTTTGAAAGAACTGATAAGATCTGGTAAACAACAACTTACAAAACTAAGGAAAAAGTAACCACTACCCCCCCAAAAAACTAAACACCTGGCATCGTATAACAGAAAAATGACCATATAATCTTGTTCATATTGTTCCCGTTTAACAAGCACCACAAAATCAGTTATTGGCAGCCCTGTACACCCTAATACCATGCACCCAATAATTTAAAATTGGGTTCGAAGTCTTTGTGGTTGGTACCAATTTGGTAAATTTTTCAAGCGCTAACAAGCCGTTAACAATTTAAATGAATTTGTAAGAACATAAAAAATAACTCTATAGCGAATTTTTATAGCTATTAGTTAACATTCGCTACATTAGCAGCATGATAACATTTCAATAGTGAGCCATTCAGGATTTTAACAATGTTATACATAGTCCTAAAGAATTGCAAACGAAACCTTACATCCGCTACCAATGTGAAGCAAAATTACAATGATGCTCTTGGCTATGAACATTTACTGAGACATTACAGTATGATAACAACCTCATACTGTCCCGTTGACGGACAGAGGCTGACCTATAGACATTGGAGGAATGGTACACATGTCAGATGCCCAGCTATTTAATGACAGTGAGCTGAAGGAGTGCATAGAGGATGGTACCATCAACTTTCCTTCACCAGAACCCTTTTTTGAACCTTGTTTAATGAAGCCCTACAGTACTGTAGACAAGGAATTACAGATGAAGAGCTTGTGACCAATTGCAGAATATTGCGGGGGAGACGTGTTGTAGAAAATGCCTTTGGCATCTTTTCCTGTGACTATGTTTTTGTGATGAACAATGTGTTTCTTATTGAAAATAAAAATACAACTTTGATGTGACTTGTACAA
The DNA here is from genome assembly GCA_028565755.1 of Dinotopterus cunningtoni. Lineage (NCBI taxonomy): Eukaryota > Metazoa > Chordata > Actinopteri > Siluriformes > Clariidae > Dinotopterus > Dinotopterus cunningtoni. The sequence goes on from JAOTRS010000047.1 coordinate 9,057,685, forward strand.
TGCTTTAAAAAAATGTAAATAAAATGACCAAACCATATATATTTAAGGGATAAAAATTATATGTTAAATTTGTCATCAGACTTTTTTATGAAATTAAAATATTTCTATTGTGCTTCGGACATTAACATGGAAATGTCTTTCAATCTTGTTTTATCATCACTATTTTCCGTAAAATATTACTTAGTTAATTTTAATATGAGGATTTTTGGCTGCCATAGGAGATGTCAGGAGAGGTCGGTACCAAATTCAGCTGGGTGGGATGGGGGTATTAGGATGCATAGGGCTGACAATAACTGAATTTGTAATGCTTGTTATATGGGAAAGATATAAACAAAATCATATGGTGATTTTACTGTTAGACTATGTCAGGTGTTTAGTTTTTTGGGGGTAGTGATTACTGTTTCCTTAGTTACAGGTACCGATGCTTAAGAATTGATAACGACTCGATAACAGCGCTTAAAAATCTATATTGAGGCGTTACCAAGGCATTCTTGAGAAATGTAGTCGGGAGGCACCAGACACATTTTTCTAGCATGTTCCAATTTTCCTCCTCATGCTAACAACGCTAACAAGCGCGACATGATTCACAGCGAGTCTAAAAGAGGCTGTAAGGAGGCATTACTGGCCTCTACTGAGTTCTCCAGAAGTTGTAATGAATATGCACCATTGTAGATCCGGTAGCAAATTCGGCTTAGTGGAATGGGGGTGTAATATATGGTTTGTTACTAAATGGCTTCGCAATGATGGAAAAGATTGTTCCACAGTATGTCCCTGTTTAAAGAGATATAATCTAGGCAAATTGTCATAGGTGTAACTGCATTTACATATAGTTTAAATTAACACTTCAGGTATTTATTTATGGCAATCCCAAGGTAAGTGACCTTGCTCAGGTATGTGGTGAAAATAGCCTTGATTTTCCGCAAATAAGATCTGATGTTCATTGTGCTGAACATCCGTGTGTCACTTCCTGTTCCAGGAGGAATATTGCAATGCACTTTCCCACAGTGGATAAATCGAGTATAGATTTTTTTGTTTATAGCTATATTTATATATATTTTGTGGGAATATATTTATTTCACTATTGTCTGTTTGTACAATCATTCATTAATAATGTGGCATGGCATAGGGTTTTTAGTTTAATTCTGAGAGTCTCTCATATTTTCTCAGAAACAACAGGAAGGATCTGGGAGAAAACTAAACCCACAATACAAGTACAGTCATATACAGTATTGTTCCTTTTGTACATTTTTTCTTAAGTACACAATAGTGTCATTAGAAAAAACTGATGCGTTTTAAAAGGCAGACGATGGTCACAGTAATTAATCATTTATGGTTTTCCTTTTTCATTTTCTTTTGTTTACTGCTCTTTATAGTAAATAATTTGATCCACATACATTTTCATTTCATTAATATTTTCTTCACACATAATCTTTACATATGCCTAAAACTTTTGTGCAATACTTTAGATAACATGCATAACATTTCCTACAGTTACAGTTTCACTGCTGGAATACTTTGTAAAACGTTGGTACATTCAGTTTAACAGGCTTCATTTTGGCATCTGGTTCCTGGACCAGGACATGGCACAACACAAATCAGAGCTCAATAAAATGGGAAAACACTAGTCAGAACCAGATATTTGCCCGACTACTTGTATAAACATTTAACTATAAAATTATAAAAATAATAATTCTTCTGAACAATCACACGGTCTTATGTGTAATTCCTCTTATGTTGTTTTCTGTAAACTGTTGCTAACTGTTGTATTTCTGCTGTCAACAAATTTAGATCGTCTCTGTCTTCTGGGAACCTTCTACATTTATAATTGGATAATGGAATTTGGAGAGGTTTTAATTCAGATGTCAAACTTATGAATAACAAATCGTCTCAAGGGATCATTTAAATGCACTTGTAAATCTGGCTTGTCAGACAGCTGTAAATAATGAAGGATATACAACAGGTTAAGATTACTGGGAAATAAATATTTTGCACAAATGACTATTAGTAAACAGCTCATATCTGCGAAGGTTTACATCTTCTGCAGTTACGCTTTTCATGCAGTAAAATGTTACGATATGTTCTACATCTCCTTATGTGATTATATTGGCAGCAAATATAGCTCACACCCTCTTTAAATTCTAATGAATTGAAAAATTATATTTTCTTTTAAAAAGTTTTAAATTATATAATTATGTATGAATTATAAATTATAATAGACTTTAATTTTCTCTCTGTTATGTTCTACAAAAAACTGCATGTGTTGTCTTAAACAGCCAAATATCACATGGACCATTAGAGGGGTGTAAGATGAGCCCAGACATCTGTGTGGCTCCGGTTTCCCCTAAAGACAGTATTTATGGATGAATAGACGGATGGCAGGATGTGGATTTGGCTGGTGGAATATGGATGCTATGCAAAACTAGAATCTATACAAGAAACTGGATATATAAACAATGAAAAGCACAGGGAAATAAACAAGCACATGACTCCTTCATTCTGGGATGCTAAACTGATTAATAGAACACCAGGGAAAGCCTGTCTTCTTTTTTTTTTTTCATTTTTATTTTACACTGCATTTTTTATGGCAGACAGAACAAAAGCAAAACATGTTATTTAGGGAAAGTCCTCTAGAGCAAGGCACTCTGGCACTTAAAACATCACTCTAAAAACAATCAAACCTTCTTTCCTTTTCCGGTACAGGGCAAGGAAGAAAGATAGCGCTGACGACTTGACCCATGCTCATGAGGCCCTTTGCATCCTGATTTTTGCTGTGGAATGTTTCCTTTCTCCCATACTCCTCCTTAAAAGACTTCCTTTCAGCACAGTAAGCATAAGGTCACCCCTATGTCGTATAAACAGTATACTTCCACGCAACCTAGCTTGTACTTATAGCGTCAGAACAGTGCAGTTTCTGAAAAAAGCTGTGTAAACCTAACTGTTTTATTATGAATTTTCTTTTAATTGAAAGCAGAAAGGAGTCAAATCATCATATGCAATTCTATGTTTGTACCAGTCCACCTTAAAATTCCAAGTCAAGACCGTAGGAGTAAAAGACATATGTAATGTACATTACACAGATGTCCTTTACCTAGCTGACTTCTGCATGGGAAAGTGCGTAATGTATTTTGCAGAAAGAATGTACTCTTTCAATGGTTTTTATAGCAGCCTCCTTATGCCTTTACCCTCCCATTATTTCAATAATGGCATATTGTTTATTCTACTCCTATGTGCTTGTTCTCATAACATATAGTCAGCTTTCCACTCCTCTTTTTTTAGTGACCTCATGATCCTTAGATGCGCCAGAAATTTGGAAACATGAAAACATACACAGGCAGGTGTGAGAGACATGAAACCAAACAAACTGTATGTAACTGATTTGACTTTTGAGGTCAGGATGAGAGTGTGTGTAAGTGTGAAGTGTAAAGGATAGGTATTCAAAAGGTTCTATGGCTAGCTATAAATTATGTGTTACAGTACACGTCAAATAAGCAAGCAAGCTTTAGCCTTTTGTGGTGTTGTAAAAAAATCATTATCCCCTTGTAATGTTTCTGAATGATCTAGGCTAAAGCTATGTCTATAGAGATGGAAGTGATGATTAGTGAGTGGTTGGACAGAGTGAGAGAGAGAGACTCTTACCCTTGCACCTTTCTCAGGATAGCACTGACAACCACCACTGCAGTCTCTGCCCCCACATATCCCACTGTGCTTCTTACCACCCTGGAAAAAAGACAACACACAATTATTAGTTTGAAGGCAACAAGCACTGCTGATCATATGGATATGACTCCCATACCAAGTCTATTTATGGTCATGTTCAATTTGCAAAATATGACGAGCACATTTTATATGTTGCTACCGTTAAGCACCTTCAAAATATTTTAATGGCCAAGTTTGTTAAGGGTAAATTTGACCCTCAATGTCACTAGTACACAAATGTAGCAGATCTGACAGCTGGTTGGTTGGGATATGTTGATCATTTGCAGAAAATTTTACCATATTATGGGACACAGTAAACCAGGAGGAAACCATAAGCTTCTGTCATTCAGTAATCATTGACTCAAAATGCCGGTAAGATGGGAGGCTTACAAATGCCATTGTAGACAAATAATTTAGTTAATGTTTACCATTTTGTACTACAACATAAGCCTTGTTGAACTTTTTATTTTAGGTTTATTTTTTATGATAATCCCTTTAGTTTAGTTTGTTTTTCATGAGCACATACTCACCTACCTCATAATCTGGTTCACTACAGAATAGACTGTTGTCATTGTTTAAAAACATGTTGAGTATCTTCATACACTGCCGATAAAGTATCTAGTTCTCAGTTGCGGTCTGTCATAAATTTTTGTCGGGTTATTGTTATGTGAGATATACCCATATTTGTAAAAAGTAATTGACATTTATTCCACAAACAGCTAAAGACCTATAAGCCATGCTTCACATTATTGCAGGTTCCACAGTAAAACATCACACCAACTCTTCCTCAGCCCTCTGTACTAGCTCTGTCTTTCCAGTGAGCTACATGTAGCATACTATACAGTATGTCTCCTGTTTCTCTATAAGAGACAAGAAGAAAACTGGTGGCTTTTATTCATACAGTGTGAAGATGTGGAAATGTGAATAGAAGGAATTCTGTCTTGTTACGAAGACTTAAGATTTTTGGATGCATGACATACAAAGGCCACATTGAGACATCTGGTCCACACCACAAAGAGTTCCATTTTACAGAGTCTGTCTCTAAAGCACAAAACAGATATTTAAGTGTCTAAGTTATGCAACGCCCTAAATCTTATTCCCAAAATGTAATATTCAAACATGCACAAGAATTAAGTTGCTATATAAAGGTTCCTGAGTGGAATTAACTGTAACAGATTTTTTTAATGGGCTAATGCCAACTACCCATAGACATGATAAAAAGGACCAATCTGTGGAATCCTCATTTGCGAACTAGTCATCTCAAAAAAATGTGTGTGGGATATCCGGGCGACTGGGACCGGACAGAATAGATCACAGATGGAAAAAGATGAAAGACAAAACCACAGGAAAAACCTTAAACAAAGTATAAACCCAAACAATAAAAAAAAAAACTGACCAACTTTAGTTTACTGCTGAATATTTGATTCCTGCGGATGATGACAAAAAAAGTGTGCTCTATTCTGTACATTTCAAGTTTTCTTCAAATTCCTATTTTTCCTTCATTCCTATAATACTATTTTCCATATAAAAACAATGATCACCTAATATTAGTTAATTTTTGGAAAGTTTTTAGCAGTTCATCCCTGTGGGTCTCTATGGGTATTTGGAAGTTCATCCCTTTTTTGGAAGTTCGTCCCTATGAAAAGTTTTACAGTTAAGTAATAATGTGTTAAGCTAAGTATTCTCAGTTATATGCATATGGTTGGATTATTTGGTTGTTGGATTATTTGTTAGATGTTACAAACACACAAATAAAACAGACCAGATGGTCACAGAAGTGAAGATTTATCAAGTCTTGTTAATAGCTTTCACAATGCATAAAGCATTTATTAACAATCTTCATAAATAATCATGCTACTTCCTTACTTTACAGAAAAGTCTGTCCCAAGACTTTTTAAAGTCACTTAAGATGACTTAAGTGGCTCTTTTAAAAGACCTTAAATGTTCACATCTGTTCAGGTTGAATATACTGTAACTCTGGATGTTGAGTAAAATCATGTGTAGTGTTTTTCACACAAGAAAGAAAACAAACAGTTAAGGTCTGTGCAAGGTATGCGATCAGTCATTAACAAAAGGTCAACAGCTGGCCCATGGGGCAGTAGGCAGCATCTAAAACTTACAGGGTGAAAAATTACCCTCAGATAAACAAGATAACTAACTAACAAGGTGGAAATTCCTAACATTTTTCTCATTAGAGAAATCCCACTGTTTAGACAAAAAGTAATCACAATACAATAAGCTGTACTTAAAGTGCTGACTATTGTCAGGTTATGAAACAAAAATAAAACACAATACATTGTTACCTTCTTAAATAAAGCACAATAAAAAAACTTAGCTCCAGGGGTGGTGAAACAACCAATCAGAACAAGTACATTATTATGGCTAAAATTATTTCTCCTGACCACACATTCCAAAAACATTCAAAAACACACTTCATAATCAGCAAAATCTGAACCTGTGTGAAACCTGTATATTTGTCTGGTCGGGAAACCAGCGTTTACCAGAAGTTGCACGCAGTACACAGGGTTTTTAATTCAGACAAAATAGCGGGCATCTACAGTATACAGTGAAAAACAGAAAATTTGCCTAAAAAAAGTAAATGGTCACGACAAAAGAGGGCAACCAGCGGATATTTAGCTCCTTAATTATTTGCAAATTATTTGTTACGAATAAATGTAGTGGCAACCAGCAAATCAGAGTTTATATAGGCCATTTTGAAAAGGAAATATTTTATTTATGAAAATTTAATTTAGATTTTATTAATGAAAATAACATATTTTACTATCATAAATTAAACAAAGGAAAAGAAAAACCTTTACTGCGTTATCTCATATTCTGCTGCCTATACTGTATGTAGGCCACAGCATAAAGCACAAACATTAAAAGGTTGGTTAAAGACACATACTTTTTGGACAAAGTGACATTTTTTTGTCTAATTCCAATATATGTAATTACACATGATAATGACCAGCATTTTGATTATTTATAAATGAATTTCCTCTTCAAAACCTAGACTGATCAAATTCACTTACAGCAAAATGTACCTGGAGTCTCCATGAAGACATTTTAGCCATTTTTACTAATCTGCAAAATGCATTCTTGTTGTGTCTGCTATTTTGTTTCAGCCTCAATAAATGACATTGTAAAGAATGACTGTTACTTTCCACCCCTCTTGATGAGATCTCTTCAGGATCTCACCGTTTAGGGCGTTGGCTTCAGAGGGATGAGGGTTCAGCCATTATCACTTTAGAATAACTGCACTGAGGGAGTTGCACATTTTCCTGCTCCTATGTCTGTGTAGATGAAAGAGGCTGACAAGATGTATATCTGACTTTAATGTTCTAGTAACTCAATGTAGTCAATGATGTGTTGAAGACATAAGAGACCATTTGTTATGCAACTGAAAACCATATTGAATGGTCTTTATTCACACTGGAACATTTTCAGACCCCCCAGAACTAGACTGGGGAATTCCCTGCCTCATTCCACTATAACACACACATGAATGCCTTGAAACCTTGGATGTCTATCTTATTATTTTGTGATAAACAATGTAATAAACCATAATAGACATGCAAAATCTATTACTAATTACATTTAAGATGTTATTATTATCATACCAATAATTGAACTTCTTACATGACTGCTTATAGAATGTGACCAATCTGTGAGTGAGCTACAATAGACCTTTCAACCTCTGCTATATTTTGGGAGTAGAAAATATAAAAAAGATTGGTGTGTTTTCTAATAAGAAGACCAATAGAGTAAATGTCTCATATTTCTCAAGAAAATATAATACTTTCTGAAGTTTCCAAAACCCATTTCGGTTTGTTTCTTTAAATTCTCGTTCTCACAAACAAAACAATGCTGCACTAAAATATTCTTAATTAAAACTCTCTCTTGCTAGGGACACTTAGAGCTTCGGGTGGCACTAGCGGAAACTGTATAATCATGCTGTTTATGAAAGTGAATCATTCTCTCGATGTTTGAACAAGACTGGCTATTCCCTTTTATAGGTATCTAATAGCACGCTAAATGTCATCACTGAATGTAAGCCTGTTTAACACTGCACCAGTTCAGCAGTCTTTAAAGATTATCACTTGTTACACAGTATAAGATAATTTTTTTTATAATAGACTGTTCAATAACATATACGCTTTCCATGTCAGACTATATGATGAAGATGTTTTGCTAATAGCCCTGTGGTTAATTAATTAAAATCACCACATTCTGCTTCAGACATGTGCAGATAATGGGCTAGGAATGTAGGTTGTTAATGTTATACTATTTGATGGCCGCAAGTATCTTAAATAGCTTACTACAAAAATTCTTTTCACATTACTTGACCTGTTTTGCTAAAACTTATGTTATCTTCAGGTTGAAACAAAGAACATGACTAGTTACATCATATTACTCATTCTAACACTGACTCAATCTCAAATCATGACCAAAGATGTACAATTTTAGCCTCTGAGTAAAAACCTTCAAACCTTTACACATTAAAATAAATGGCATTTCAAACATAACCTTTCCACCTATGATGGAACTGCCCAACTGGCTTTGTTGTTTTCACTGGCAGTGAGGGTTAGAGCTCTGGGGTACTGAACAGGAGTTGTGGAGTTCAAGCCCCACTGCTGCCGAACTGCAACAGTTGGGCCCTTGAGCAAGGCCCATAGCCCTCTCTTCTCATGACTGACCCTCTGCCCTGACCCCAACTTCCCAACAAGCTGGGATATGTGAAGGAAAAAACATCAATGTGCTGAAATGTACTAAATGTGATAAATAGAGGATTCTTCTATTTATTTTTCTAAATAGCTTCCCAAATGGGCTTTTCAATTTCATAATTTTAAGATCTCTTATTTTTAGTTCATATAAAGTATTTAGTACAGTGTTGCCAAGTAATATATGTGATTATTGGATGGTTTATAAAGCTAATGAAGCCGTTTACATTTTAACAGTACATGATCTGCAGTTTAATTTGAGTGCATGGGATTACGCTGAGTGGCTGGAATTGCATCTCTGATTTACCAGTACTCTGTTGTGCAAGGTTTTTGAGTTTTTGTAGAGTTTATGTCTTTGCCGTAAGAACCTTCTATGTATGTTTAGATAAACAAGGCTGATGACAGTGTGATGACTCAGTGAAGTTACTCTAAACGCTACATGTTTACACAGCTCAACGGGGACACTGTGAGATACAGGATATTTCTCGTCTAGTCACAAATCTTTAGACACTTTCACAATATTGTCCCAACTCTGAGAGCACAGCCTTAGCTAAGCCAGATGACAGGTGTCTGGCACATACTAAGCTCCAGATGCTACGTTTTTGCGTGAGAGCTGGAGAAAAACAGTCACTTTCTTTATACTGAAGCTTTTGATTTGAGTGATTCAACAAAAAAAGAGATTGATAACAGCAGATGGCTCCTGTGCTCAAATGCCATGTACATTCACAAGCTTTTTCCAAGAGACAGTAACTGTAAATGAGCTAAATGAAGTGGAGAATGACTGAAAATGACTCATAAGTCACAACTTGCTAGCTTGGGAACTGAAGTGATTTAGGAAGGTGTTAAATAGAAGGGCTTTATTTTAAAAAGCATTAGTCATTACTCAGTTCTATTAACACAGTGCAATACTGTGGGACAATTTCAAGTGCCACTGGGAATGTTGTTACTACTTATGACCTCTTTGTGGGGAAAAGGGCATCCTAAAAAATTCAGAATGTTTCTTCCAGCTACCAAATATGGACATGTTGCTTTTTCTGATATCTTACCATAGATTCCAAACATTTTTCGACTTGTCCTCTGACATTTTAATGTCCACCCAGGCTATTCGCTGATGGATGAGAAAAATTGGAGTGAAATCCACATTATATGTTATACATTATAAGTGTTTGTAGACACCTGACTTTCACATCCATATGTCCTTTTTGAACCATCCCATTCCAGATTCAGCTGCTGTGATAATAACCTTCACTGTTCAGAAAAATATTTCTACTAGATTTAGGAGTATGGCTGTGGGAATTTGACCATTTAGTCACGAGAGTATTAGTGAGGACAGGCTCTGTTACTGAATGAGTTGGAAGTCCCAAAGACGCACAGCGGGAAGCTATTTTACTCCAGCTTTGGCAAACCTTATATTTATGGACCATGATATGTGCACAGAAGCATTGTTCTCTTGGAATATCCTAGTTACAGTAAAGGCAAATAGTTATATAACTATAGTATAACTGACATAAATGTTTTTCCAAATGGAAGGAGAATAAACAGAACAAACAGCAGAGCTACAAGACCTTTAAGTATAAAGTCATTCATAATAATAAAATAGTTTTGTCTAATTTTTATATTTTCCCCTTCCTGACTTATTGAATTTATGTGTTGCACTAATTCAAAAATGCAACTTTACATGAGATGAGTCCTTCATGAGTCTATCAATCAGATTCAGTTGAAATAAAAAAGACCAGTGTTCAAACTGATTTCCTAATTAGCTATCTCATGTGTAACTCAAGGCAGGTCATGCTACAAAATTGCTTATTAGGATCGGGATAAGGTCCTGGGGTCTCATAATTTGAATCATGTAAACCTTTTTGAACCCTGACCTTCTGCTCTTTGTCTACTGACCCCTGACCTTACTGTAGCTGTGATCCTATCTGCATAACAGGTTGACCCTAAGGGGGCTTTCCCGCATTCCCAAACTTTTTGCTAGAGTGCGCCGAATTGTCCTGAACCTAAATTCTTGACGATTCTTGGTTGCTCGACTCATGTGGTTGCTCATGCCCTAATAACCTACGAACTAAGTACACCATAGATGTGAAATGTTAATACCTACTTATAAATCACATTAGACAAACCATGCAAAAAAACATGCCGACCAGTTATAACCTGTCTATAAACTACTTACAGACAAACTACCTACTTTACTATGAATTATCAATGCAAGAACTGCTATGTTTTCTCACTTGTAATGACTAACCTCGATACCTGTGTTTTGGATAAGTGCCACACACTTCCATAATAAATGTCATTACAACATGTAGTACGAGGTTTAGTAGTTTAATGCACAGGGTTGGGTGTGCAAAAAACACCTTGGTTGAAAAGTCGTTGAACACTTGGTTGAACACTGGCCCATGCAAACACACACACACACACACACACACACACACACACACACACACACACCTACACACACACACACATTCACATTTTAAGAAAATTAGCTTAAAATCAAGCCACGGAACCTGGCCTTTTTTACTTTTGTTATTACTCTTATTTGAAGAACAAAAAGACACTACCTGATTGCACAGACAATAAATGTTGTTATGAGAGAGGAATATGCCTTGTGTGGGTTTTGTCATGCAAACCGGTGTTCTACTCTGCTTCATACAAATAAGGGAGTATGAAGTGTCTGTTAAACACTAAAATGCTAGCAATGCAAGCACACTCCATATGGTTGTCCTGAACATCTCTTGACCGCTTCCTGCAACTGTCTTGATGCAAGATAATGTGTGATGAGAAACAGTGACAGGTCCAGTGCAAATGCTTTCCATATGGCTTTTCAGTGGAGCGAAACATCTGCACAACTGCCCTGTACAGCTGGGGGAAATACACTGCATATACATACTGTATATTTTTGTGTTTTCCTGTGGGATATTAAGCTAATTTCCTTTAATAGGCTAGAACTGATGTTCTCTCGCTGTGTATTCCAGAGAAAGAATTATATAATTCAGAGACAGAGACCCCTCACTATTGTGGAATCAAACACAGAACTGATATAAAAGTATTCTTAAATCCTAATGACACACTGCCAGCCAGTACTTTGTACTACCACTATCAATGTTTGGTTTTCAGTCCATCCACATCTGACACATCGGGTGACAGATAATCCCTAGCCTTTAGATATATACGTCATTTCTATGGCAGTTACTTAAGGGGTAAGGTTGCCAGCTCAACGTCAGGTTAGGCTACAGACAAGCATGGGGAGAACATATCACTTTTAATATCATACGTAATGTTAAGACCAAACTCAAAACGCTTTGTCTTTCCAGTGTGTCTTGAATATGCTATACCCTCTCCTTAAGCATCTCATTCATGATGCACACTGATAAACCTTTCTTTATCAGGCATTTTGCTTATACAAGGGAACACTACCATCCCAGACTCAGAGAAACAAAGAGAACAGACAGGAGGTGTGGAAATGCCCTTGTTCAGAGGGAACAGTGCCCAAAAGGCCCCTATGTAGGCACAATGTGAACCAGAGGGAAAAATAAAAAAAGAGAAAAATGTCACAAGAGGAAATCTGCCATGAAAAGGCACATTAAGGGCATGTTATGGCTGGGATGAGTGACTCATCCCAGCCAAAGTTCTGTTCTGCTCTAAAGCTAAAGAACAAGTAAGGTAACAACTGGGCTGACCTTAGATATGCAGACCCAAAAAGATAAAAAATCAGCTTGAAAAGCAGAAGTCTGAACACTCATCCAGACATCATATACTTCACTTGTAATGCAGAAAACAAACATTTACTTTGAGTTAAACTGTCATGAGGGATTCCGGTGAATTACAGTGAAACCTTGAATTGCGAGTAGTGCGGTTTGCGAGTGTTCCGCAAGATAAGCACACAAAAAAAGATTTTTTATAAATTTTGACTTGGAAAACGTACAAGTCTTGGTTTACGAGTACTGAGTGTCATGTATCACGCGTGCGCTTCTAGTTTTGACACCGAGCGTCACATGATCACAACTGAGCCTCTCTTGCACTGCGGAATTGTGGGTAATCGTCTCCCTGCTGGGTCTTAGTGCGCGTCTCTTACTGGTATAATCAACATTCGTGCACGCGTGTACTGCTTACTATAACACTGTGACCACGTGTGTGCGCGGTAAACATTTTTTTTTTTTGTGTCTGTACGCGTGCGTGTACAGCGCACATGTAAAGCAAAACCAAGTCTCATTAGAGAGGTTAAAAATCTATTTTCTCTCTCTGCTCAAGACTGCTCTTTGTGTCTGTGTGCACGCATGTCATTAGTGTCATTTTTTACTTTGAAAGGTAAATTGCAGGTTAATTTGTTTTATTTTTACTTAATATTTTGTGTTAATTATTTTCATGTATTTATTTTTTTGGGCTGTGGAACGAATAATTTGAGTTTCCATTATTTCTTATGGGAAAATTCGATTTGGTTTACGAGTGTTTTGGAATACGAGCCGGCAAGACAAGACTACATGCATGATTAATAAAGTTCACACACACACACACAGACACACACACACACACACACACACACACACACACACACAAATACATGTGTGTATACAAAATCCACACGCATCAGCACTTTGTTAATGAGTACTTCATCAGTACTTTGAAGCCTTTGTAATGCTGCCATTACCTCGAGCATTCCCACAGTGTAGTAACAGTTAACAGATGCATGCTAAACATAAACATGCACTTTTATATCATTTATATTCAAGTGCAGAATAAAATAAAAACACATGCATATAAAATGGGTTTGAGTTTCTGTTTTGATTTTAGTACACTAAAAGAGTAAATCATCCCAATGAAAACAGATATTCCAAATTCTTCAGAGCTCGTTTTATCTCAGTCAACAATTTTATAAGTCCCCTCTTACCTACCATCCTATCTGCCTTTACTGCAGCTCTTGGAGTCGGTCCATGCTTCCTCTACCACTTGCTTTCTTCAGAGCTCCACAATGTGCCTGATTATCCTTAGCTAATTCTGATTTATATCTAGTAGGAAATTTCAACCATCAAAGATTGTTGAAATTTCAACCACCAAAAATGACCAAAAATAACACTTTAGGCAATAAATACAAGTTCAATGAAACAAGAAACTGTTCCAGTTACAAAAGCTATTCCCATATGTGTGCCAGTGTAGGAAAACATATTAGCCACAAAAACCAAACAAAAAACTTGGCATCTGTACTTTTTAAAATTCTTCACAAATGCATGTGAGTACACAGGACTGAACGGTCATGGTGGAAATAAACTGGTTGCATATTAGGAAGGAACCAATCATTTAAATGTTTTTAATATTCATTAAAAAACAAACAAAAAAAGAAGCAGAAGCACTTGATCTGGGTTAAAAGAAAGTTCCAGGATGCAGGATCTCCATATCTGAGAGGTACCAAATCCTGCTCTATCTAATCCTGGCAAAATTTAAGTACGATATTTCACTACCTACTATCTTTAAAATATTTAACTATTTGCTTTCATTTAAAATCCAACTATTTTTTTTCAGTATGACAAAATGGTACTCAAATATTTTATAATTTTTTTTATATATGAACAAACATATTTTCATTTTAGAAAGTTTTTTGAGCATATTTATGGAACAATTATTTTTTAAAAGCACTGACTTCAGTAATTAAATGTCCCTTACCTTGTACTGATTTTCTTTCTAAGAGTGGACAACAAACATGCAATTTTAACAAGAAAACCACATCACCATGGTCTTTACTCAGTTTGGTCTAAACATTTTTATGCTTTACTGTAAAAAAATTAATTGAGATTAAGCGATATGTATGACTGATATGAGACGGGTATATTCAATTCAATTCAATTGTATTTTAACGCTTTTAACAATGGCCATTGTCGCAAAGCAGCTTTACAGAATCAAAAGAAGGTACATAGGAAAAATATTCCTCTGGCCCCTTTCCATGAGCAGCTGTAGGTCAAAAGTGACTGTTTTATTCCCATCTCCCATGGGGAAGTTTCTGGAAGCGCCCAGACTCCACTTCGTTCCATCTCAAAAGCATGAGAACTGTTTGGAACAAATTGTGTACATGAATGCATGTGCAACAAGCACAGGATGAAAATAATGACAAAAACCATTGGAGTAGCGACAAAAATGCAATGCAATTGTAAAGAATCCTGTGCAAACGTAAATCATTAATATCAATATTGTCCATATTAGGTGAACAATGAGGAAAATACTTTCTCTGCCAATTTTGTGAATATAATACAATTCAATGAATGTAAACCAAAACAAAGATAGCTGAAACCAATGAGGAACAGAAAATGAGTAAGCACTATCTCAGTTTGATACTCTGGCTCTAGTCCTATGTCAACAACAAATCCTCATATCACCATGAGCAGCCAAGCGCAGCTGGACCTCTCCACACCAAACTGGTTCTCAGTCAAGGAAAACTGAACTTCAACTCCCAGGAGACCCCAGCTCTAATCAGTGCTTCCTGTTCTTGACATAGCTAAATGCACCAGGAGGTTTAGCAAGAGCTGTATTGCGTAGAAAAAGTTTCTCTGTTCTAGAAACATTCTAACTTTTTTGTATAAGTTGTGTCTGATCTCAGTGGGAAAGTTTATCTTGTTAATAATTTTTTTTGCTAAAATTAAAATGCATATGATCATGAAAAGGTGGAACTGAGTGTGAGTCTTTTCACCTTTCAAGGTCATGATGAATTGAGTTTGGGTTAGGAGTGATAACTGTAAGGAACTGTACTGTATTAGCATCTCTTTCGAGGAAATTGAGGAGGTCTTGGGGAAGGGAGAAAAAGAATGGGGGAGTGTTAAGGGTAACAGGGAGGGAAGACATGAGACTGGCCTTGGATTTCTCAGGAAGCTGAGGATACCAGCTTACGTTAAGTCGTTACTTCATGGTTGAGATGAACATGATTTGTGTGGTGATTGTTTTTATTCATAGATTTCAATACACTAAGTGTATATCACATTTCCATGTTACTTTTTATAGTGTACTTATAACACATGCTAATCATGGTGTGTACTCGTGTACTTCCCCTTGGTATGCTTCACTATCACATATGCAATAATAATAATAATAATTAATACAGAGGGAAGTGTATGGATAGGAATGCATGAGGTGAGGACAAAAATATATAAAATGTAAAATAAAGAAATGTCAGTGGTTGCATAACAGGGTTTGTAAATCCAGATTGTTGAACGAGACACAGTCAGACATAGCAGCCACAACAGCTTCCCACACACAACATGTGTAACTCATTTCTTTTTTAGTGAAAGCAATCATGCATCCCACAAGAGTTTTAGCCTTATCTTTTTGATAAATCTTCTTTCCTAAATATTACTATAAAATGCATATTGGCTTCCAAATGGGAAAAATAATCAGCGCTATTGATACTGTAGATCAAAGCTTCTAAAAGAATTTTTTTTTAACAAAAATGTTTTGTTATATCCAACTTTGTGTTTAATTTCCAAAATGACAACAAAAATCTAAAAAGGCAATTTATCATGTTTTGCAGTCAAGCTGTGAATACATTATGGTCGTGGGTCAATTTACTTTTATTCCTAGATTTGGCAGCCAAAACACACGAACAAAAAAGGAATAAAAAATTATACTTTCCCAAAGCACTTTTTAAAAAAATTGGATATGTAACTACCTCATCTCAATTTTGTAACTACAAAGTGTGAATGCCACCCCAGGCTGTACTATACACAAGGAGGAGCGATCTGCCTAACCACAGACCATTTGTTACTAGTGTGTGTAGTTATGAGCTAATTTTTGTCTGAAACAAAAATACACAGTGATGTGGAAATACTGACAAAACACTCTTACACAACACCTCTTCACTTCATAGCTAAACAGGTCACAATGAAATAAAGATGTTATCTAGAGTAATAATATATTTTCTTCTTGTGTATATGGACAGAACACCATAGACCTGAGGGCACAAACAAAATGTTCTATTTGTTCATATAGGTGATAGGTTTGATTCCCTCATATTTGATAAGGCCATTAACTAAATATCTTGAGAAATTATTTATATATTATGTAATGCTACCACTTTTTAGCAATCAAGCAACCAAAAACACAGCCCTGGGCAGTACACTGAGGTTTTCACTCGCCTGGTGAATTAACTAATGAATGTATGACCTGTCCACTTCTTTGTATTAAACAGGTGCATAATTATCATTGTCTAACTGCTTATAAAGAATATATAAATTATAATAATGAACTGCCTTGCTTTTACTCATACACCAGGATGTGTTTAGTAAAATTAGGGCACCTGTACTCCAAGGTGGTCTGTTACTGTTTCTAATGCACAATGCACAAACACAGCTGATACTTAGCTCATTGCCACATACCAACATCTAAAAGCCATTATCCATCGTCCCCTCAGGACAAGCACTGCATGTGGAGAGAGAGAGAAAGAGCGAGAGATGACATGGGAATGTTGTTTCCTTGACTACCACTGCCAAAACTGGACCACCACCCTCTGTAACTTCACAAAGACAAATAGAGAAAGAAATCTTACACTACAAGGGGTAGCTAACAGCCTATAAAAGGAAGCAAGGAAAGCCATGGAATCCATGTGAGTCATCTCATGCTTGTCTAAGCTGAGACACAACAGTAAGAGCAGACTGTCTCATGTATAAGCGAGACCCGATAATTTCAAATGTGTTGTATTTCACATCATGGTTTGGATTTACTGTAGTGTTTATAGTCTGTACTACATTACCAACCGACATCAACCTGTCAAAAAAAAATTAATTAAAAAATCACATTATTAGTTTAGTGGATTCCACTTTTCACCTGTTCCTGGAAAGATCCATAGTTTGTCAGAGATTATAGGTTAACAAATGGAAGAATGAACACCAGGGAGCTCTTCGAACAAGTCTAGGACAAAAATAAAGAGTTTTTTAATTCAACTTTTCAATCAGGATTTGTTTATAAAAAATACCCGAACTTTGATCTTCCCACATCTGTAAATCTGCCTAGAGCAATCCACCCACAAACTAACATCCTACTTGTACAAATTCACCAAAAGTTGTGGCCATTAATTATTGTGGGCATTAATTAATGAAATTAACAATAAGGCCAGGGGGAAAATTTCAACATGATGCTAACACTACTATGCTTCAAAGCATGGATGGTGTTCTCAGGGTGTTGAGCAATGGCTGTATAACTTTAAGACACGTTATCCCAGTTCTGTCCATTTCAGTTCCACGTAACATCCACACAATCTGGACAAGTTCAGGGGGAATAATGCTTGCTAATTCAATCAAATACAACACACAGCTTATATTTGGATGCCCTGTATAGGAGTTATCACTTTACATTGGACCACATATTATATGGACCTGGCATTATATCGGCTCATGTATCATTTATTCTGTTAACATGTTATCTGCTTAAAAAAGAAATAATTTAATTAATAAAGGAATCAATTAATCGATTAATAAAAAAATAAAAGCCAACAAGAATCCCCAGTGTTCTCCTCATACACCTTATTCCATAAAAAATTTACAGTACTAATGCAGAGCTTGACCAATAAAAACTAATATGCCATGGGATTACTTCAAGAGTGACAAACATGACTTTGGCCTAATAAATTTGTTTATTAATCTTTGCCCCCTTCAAAAGATTTTTGGTTAATTTAAGAAATGTGTTTTCTGCAGCTCAACAAATTTTGAAAAAACTCTGAGGTTTGGTACGGGTTAAAATTGGAATTTGGTTTGGAAAATGTCCTAAAATCATTAAAAACAAGTATGGAAAAAAAAAAAAAA
>JAOTRS010000047.1:9086837-9098086 GCA_028565755.1 Dinotopterus cunningtoni
CATAGGAACCTTATAATTACATTATAATACCTTACAGACAAAATTCCACAATAATACCATCATATCAACTGTCAAACATCTTGGTGATATGGGGTGGTTTGAGCCTTCAACCTCTCAATAACTTGCCATGACTGATGAACCTATAAATTTTATTTACTATCATAAAATCCTGTAAGTGAATGTCTGGTCATCAGTCGATGATCTAAAGCTCTTGCTCAATTTAGTTATGCAGCAAGACAGTGATCTAAAGCACAAGAGCAAGTTCACTCCTTTATGGCTCAGGAGAAAGCCTAGTTAAATGCAGACATGGACCCCATCGAGATGTGACCTCAGATGGAAAATCCAAGCTTAAAACATCTCTAATATGATTGTATTAGAGCAATTTTACGCACTGAGCCAAAATTCCATAACAATATCAAATACTGATCTTAATGTATTCAGAGTTTTTGTTGCAGTTGCTGCTGCTAAAGGTGGTACAACTAGTTATTCGTAGATTTACAGGGCAGTTACTTTTTCACATGGGTGATAAAGGTTTAGCATAACTAAACCCTTTTGCTAAATAAAAGCTTTTGCTTAACAAATAAATGATAGTTAACACTGACAGCAATAGCATATTATTAATTAATAATATACATTGCCTGGGCAAACAAAAAAGTCACACACTCTAGAATTTCATTGAGTCACCTAGATTTGTTAATGCAATGATGTGATGGCCAGTTTATGTACAGTATCAAAATAATTCCTCATGCTTCCAGAACCACTCTTTCACAACTTGAGTCCTGGAATATGCATGTGCCATTGATTCCATTAATGTGATATTCTGATCATTCAGTACATTCAGGTCATCAGCTGACTTAACCATTACCACGTACCCATTTTATTGCCACAGCTGTTTAGTCTCATTCCAGTGAGTTCTCCTCACGTTGTGTGTGTATGGAAATGCTCCTACTAAACACACTGTCAAAATCTATTATGAAGCTAAGTTGCAGTGCTTTTGAAGTAAAAATGTGGATCTATAAACAGCACTTCATTAAAGTTTATTGGTTTAAAATGATATTTTAATAATGGAGGCAAAAGCATGTGTAACTAGTGTAGTTAATTTTTATCTAATTAAATGTCAGTGATTAATGCAGCAGAGACAGCATATATATTTATGCATTTTATAGATGTATCCATTAACAAGTTCATATCCAAGTCTTATGTTATTGGACACAGTCTTTACTCTGTTAACAGTGTTGGCAAGTACCACATATTGCAGATAATGAAAATCAGAAGTTTGTACCATCACCTTGGTTCTCACACTTTAAAATAAACAAAATGCATTTATCATTTTCTATGTCTGAACATTTGGAGCCAATGTCAAATCTTTTTGTGCAGTTTTTGAGTTGGGTTAGGGTTAGAATCGCACATCCTTCCCCATGAGTTCTGGCAGAATTTGTTCACTGAAGGGTCACATTAAAGAAAAAAAACTTATGCAACAATTTTTTTTGTTGCACTAAACAAAACACACAAACACATTGTCTGTTTAGTATGAATGATTTATTTATATTTGGTTATAATTTTATATAGGTTTCCCTGGACAAGCAGGTAGTAAAGGAGAAAAGGGTCAGACTGGTCCTGCTGGACCTCCTGGATATCCGGTGGGTGATGAAAAATACATTTTTATATTTGATTATGGCTTGTACGAATGTATGACTATGGCTATAACCAAACAAGCAAACTAGGGCTAACCCTAGGTACTTTGAAGCTTCTTTGATTTGAAGCGTTTGAATTTTAGGATAATAACTGACAGGTTTGGCACTTGGCAAAGAAAACATCTAGAGTATAGCTCTTTATGGCATGAATCAGAGGTTAGATGGCATTATCGTATGACAAACTTTCAGTTGCACAATTTAAGAAAATTAATTTTCCCAGTGGATTCACACTGGACAGTGCCATTGGTAACTGAGCACTAAATGTGCTGAGGTACACACTGTGGGCTGGTGCATTTAACAATTCTGTATATAACAACTGCATAATAAAAAAAGATGTCTTGTCTTTGAACAACAGGGAAATGATGGCTCCCCGGGTTTGTTTGGTGCTCCTGGGCCAAAAGGTGAACCTGGTGACATCTATATATCTCCAGAGCTAAAGGGAGAGAAGGGTGCAGCAGGCGTTCCTGGCAGTAGGGGATTACCAGGCGTAGATGGATTTCCTGGGAAGGATGGATATCCAGGTAGACCAGGACAGAAAGGAGAGCCAGTAAGTTCTAATGGCTATCATATCTTAAAAAACTAAATAAAATAACGTAACTTCCTCTACATGCATTCATACTGCTGAAATTCAGCTTTATCACTGGTATAGATATTTATGTCTAAAGACCTACCTGTTTCTTAGGCATTTGAGTTAACACAAAAATTCAAACTTATGGTACCTCTAGTCAGTAAACTACTAAACAAGTGTAAGGATATATTTATTGATGGAGACTTAAAAGCATTCAGTCTAAGCACTAAGTCGCTCTGGATAAGGGTGTTGGCCAAACGCTTTAATTGCAAATGAAAATGTAAAGATTTCTACCAAGAATTATACTATACAAGCTAAAGGTTTGATCACATCCTCTTAGATGCATGCCACTCCTTTAAAATTATAGTTATCCAATCAAAGAATATCTGGCTAAATGATTTACAACCTGTACTGTATTAATTTAAAGGCTAGAGAGGGTGTTAAAGGTGAACGTGGTCAGGATGGACAGCCTGGTGTAAGAGGACCCATTGGTGAAAGAGGACCACCGGGTCTTCCTGGAACTGGCCAACTTGGAGAGCCTGGAGAAAAGGGTAGTCCAGGAATTCCCGGTACTCCAGGAAGGCCAGGAATACCAGGCCAGTACTTTACAAAACTTTACATTTGACATTAAATGTAATCAACTGTCATGTCAATATACATTAAATATTTACAAAATGCATATTTGTAAAAATCAATAGCTAGTAATTATTGAAAAATAACACCAATGGTCCCATTGTTACAACAGGACCCAAAGGTGAACCTGGACAAAGTTCACAAGGACCGCCAGGTCCACCAGGACCTCGTGGTGAGACAGGTTTCCATGGACTTCAAGGTAACTAAAATGTTGGTTTTGGTAATATGATTAATTATCTAATTGTTCTAAAATGGTACAGTACATTGAAGTAGTAATTATATGGCTATTTTCTCTGATACATTTTGGAAAATAGTATTGTTTTCTTTTTGCTTTTCAGTGCTGTAAAGTGCTATGTTTCATTTTATTGCTTCTTAAGGTGAAAGAGGTCCTGCTGGGGATCAAGGATGGCCAGGGGAACCAGGTCAAAAAGGTGAAACTGGTCGTCCAGGCATTGGACTTCCAGGTTCACCAGGTCCAAAAGGTACCTTATAGTTCTGCATTAAATAAAAAAAGCTGCTTTAAATCATTATGACTGTAAACTATGTTAGTAATGCCAGCATTATTTTCAGAAATGTAATTTTCTCTCTTCAGGTTACTCTGGTGTGCCAGGTACACCAGGATTCCCTGGAGACCCAGGCAATCCAGGCCAGGACGGTTCTCCGGGACGCCCAGGAACACCTGGACAAAAAGTATTATTGTGACAGAAATATTGATTTTGGAAGAGGTTCAGATTAATTTGCTCCTATTTTAATTAACTACTGTTATTTTTTTTAAAGGGTGAACCTGGCATTGGCCTTCGAGGACCAAAAGGCTCAATGGGGCCGAGAGGAGAACAAGGGTTTCAAGGTGAACAGGGTAATGTAGGAATGCCAGGATTCCCTGGAGTCGAAGGAAAATCTGGGCCACCTGGTCCTCAGGGTGTTAAAGGTAAAATATATCAGTATCTATAGTCTCTTAGTCTAAGGCTCAGCATTAGTTACCACTTACTATATTACCAAAAAGTCAAATGGAACCAAAAAATATCTGTGATTTACCTTAATCTTGCACTTTCAGGTGACGCTGGCCCTCCTGGATTCCCAGGTTTGTCAGGACCACCTGGACCCGCAGGACTTGGTGAGCCTGGACTACCTGGACCGATGGGACCCCCTGGAGATCCTGGTCCTTTAGGTAAATTTATACATTAAATAGAAATGTTTAACCAGTATATAGAGTGAAACCTTGGATTGCGAGCATAATTCCTTACGGAAGAGGGTTCATATATCAAACACTTGTAAATCAAAGCAAATTCCCTCCATAAGAAGTAATAAAAACTCAAATTATTCGTTCCACAACCCAAAAAATAAATATATAAAAATAATTAATACAAAATATAAAGTAAAAATAAAACAAATTAACCTGCACTTTTCCTTCGACAAAAATGAAAAATAAATCCAGGCAGATAAGTGTTTCCGTTAGGGTTGCGCTGTGTCGCACGCTGCGTATGTGTGTGTGTGTAAAACTTAAGTAAGAGGAGAGGAGGCATGACTCCCTTCCCTCTAGTGTTAATTTTGTTAGCTATTTTCAATAATAGTCTTAGTTTTTTCATACTTAGTCAATCTTATCCTATTTTTGTTTTGTCAAGTGGTAGTCGACTAAAAATATGGACATTTTAGTCTCGTTTTAGTCAAAGGAACCTTTAAATATTTTCGTCTAGTTTTAGTCAATGAAAATGTAACCTTTTTGCAATAAGATTATTATTAATTTAACCCTACACTCAATCTAGTTTAGGCAAAACCTTTTTTTTTTAAAGGTTTTTCACAAAAAATTATCTTGACATTTTAAAATGTATCTTTTAATCTGATGTTTTCAGCTAATTATATTTATTTTAATGAAACTTCACTCATGCAAACACACATGAACCACTGGCATACACATATATGAAACAGTCACACATACACACATACAGTACACATATACTACTGCTTAAACAACTACATATAAAATGCGCGCACACACACATAAGAGACGCGCACACACAAACTCTTTTGTGTGTGTTTGAGTGAAGCTTGATTTAAGCCGTATACGGTGCCTCATAAAAATGGGCCAAAATATCGTCTCTTCTCTTTGTCCCAACTGCGTGCTCAAACTACTCCTGATCCGCCGCGCGCCTGTGACCCGGGAAACACTACTGCTCGTGCCATAATTCTGTTAGAGTGTGTGTGTGTGTGTGTGTGTGTGTGTGAAGGCGAGAGGAGGAGTTGATACTGTAGTTGATACTTCACCTTGTATACATTGACACCCAAATTCAATGATGTCTTCTATATTACTGTGATGGTGTAGGTCGTATTGGTGAAAAGGGAGAGAAAGGTCCCCAAGGTCATCCTGGTCCTCCAATGCCTGGCCCTCAAGGTGAAAAGGGCACCCCTGGTTTACCTGGAACACCAGGACCTAAGGGGTTGCCAGGAGAACCAGGAAGTCTGGGTAAAGACGGAATGCCTGGGGAGAGAGGTGAGAGCTGCAGGATGCCCTGTACTTTTCTGAATAATCTGCTGTAAAAAATGTTCAATAATTAAGCTTCTTTATACATTTATAGGAACCAAAGGAGATATTGGAATAATGGGAATTCCAGGGTCACCTGGATTACCAGGTGATCAAGGAACCCCTGGAGCTATTGGATCAAGAGGTAAGGAACTAAAACTTGGACCCAATTATTCAATTCTAAAGTGGATTTATGAAATACTAGTATCTTAGTAGGACTCGCACTAGCATATTCAGCCAGTCTTCACTGATTCCTCAGCTGAATATAGTAATTTAAACAGTTGAAATTAAATAGCATTTTCTGTTGTTTAAGCATTTATATATAAATATGCTTAAAATAATATTGACGTTTGTAGGTGACCCTGGTCTGCCTGGGCCTAGGGGAGAGTTTGGTGAAGAGGGCCCTAAAGGAGAGAGGGGTGATCCAGGTCTTCAAGGACCCCCTGGAAATATAACTGATGTGGAAATGGAGCATATGAAAGGAGAGAAGGGAGACAGCGGAGACAGAGGTTAGAGATTTGATTTTTAACTCTGAAGTTCTAGTGTCATGCTGCATAAGTACTAACTGGTGAGTAAATTATGTGCGTGAAATGCTTTTTCAGGGGATCCAGGTCCTACAGGAGCGAAAGGAGTTGGTGGAACACCTGGAGATCCTGGAATAGCTGGAAAGGATGGAATGCCTGGTTCACCAGGAAAGCCAGGTAAAGTTCAACAATATGTAATTATGAACTAAACAATTTTATCAATTACATAGTTGATCACAGAAACAGGAAAAAAAATCTATCTGTTTCTTTACCTTAGGTGAGAAAGGTGATTCAGGACTCCCAGGACAAACAGGACCAGATGGACAGCCTGGAGTAAAAGGCAGCATGGGAGAAATGGGATTGCCAGGTACACATGAGAAAAAGCACTATGTGTAGCACTAAATATCACATATTGAGCAATTAATATTTCATTTATAGCACACTATTAGCCATATATATGGAATATTTGCACTGTACAATGTACAATGACTGATCTGGCTTTCCATTACCAATTCAAGTCAAACGCACAGTGGAATAGTGCAGAATCTACTAGGGACATCACTAGTAATCATATTTTGATAATCAATGAGTTGAAAATTTCCTTCAATCAGTTATCAGATAGTCAATATATTATGGCTTATTAAATCTATTCATTTAAATGGTTGTTAGTTTGTTTTATTCTAAATAAATCCTACATAAATATTATTTGATTTACACTAAAATTTAAGAAAATACCAAACATTTATGGTATTTTTATAATTATATAATGATAATAGAATAATCAAAATCAAAAATAATAAAGTTACTTGAGTAAAAGTATCTGTAAATGACCAGGAGAGGGTGGCAGCGGCACACAGTGCGGTTTAAATAATTAGTTGAATAAGCTGGAAAGGCTGATGAGGAGTAACTTGTATGGTGCGGCACAGTGGCTTAGTGGTTAGCACTGTTGCCTTGCACCTCCAGAGTCGTGGGTTCGATTCGGGTCTGTGGAGTTTCCATGTTCTCCCTGTGCTTGGTTGGTTTCCTCCCAGTCCAAAGACATGCAGATTAGGCTAATTGGTGTTCCCAAAAATTGGTCATAGTGTGAGTGTGTGTATGTGTGTGTGCCCTGCAATGGATTGGCACCCTGTCCAGGATGAACCCTGCCTTGTGCCCTAAGTCTTCTGGGATAGGCTTCAGGCCCCCTGCGACCCTGTACACAATGATAAAGCAGTATAGAGTAGATGAATGACTGAATGAAGGACTTGTAGGGCCATTATGCCTACAAAAAAAGTGAAAAAGTGAAAGGAAAAAGAATTTAAGAATAAAAATAAATAAATAAATGAAATAAATAAAAAAGTGGAGAAAAAAAGTAATAGAGAGAATTAAGGCATGGCCAGGAAATGACAAAGAAATAAGACAAAGTTATGACATTTCTTTTTTTGAATGCAGCCTTCTGGCATCTCCCCTATTTACCAGCATTGTAGCAGTGGCAACCCCAATTATGGCCACTTGCCCTTGTGGTACAATGGTAGTGCAGACACCTCTGAGCATAAAGATTCCTTGTTTGAAAGTGCCCTAAACACATGCTAAATGTTTATCTTGCCTCTATATAAAATCTATATAAACCCTGGTTGCAGGTGATATTTGTTACATAGGAAGTGGCACATAATGCTGAATGCAAATAAATGAACATTTACATGTACTGTATTAATTCTTATTTTATTATACATACCCTGCCTGGTCAACAAAAAAACTTTTACTAAGATTTTGTGGCACATGAATGTGGCCAATTCATGTGTGTAAAACTCTCTCATCCCCCCAGAACTCCCTTTTTTTTAATAATTCGAGTCCTGGATATGAAGAAAAAAGTGTTTCCGTTTATGCGGGCAGGCACTGTGTATGTGTGTGTTTGTGTTTGTGTGTGAAGCTAAAGTAAGAGGAGAGGAGGAATCAGCCCCTTCCCCTTCTCATCTTACACAGTAAACATTTCTCCTCTCTTATTTGAGTTTCACACACACACACACACACACACACACACACACACACACACACACACACACACACAATAACGGAAAGACTGTTTCATCGGACATTTTAGCAAGGAACATCGCTAATGACACTCGCGTAAGCGTGATACAAGATACTTGGGTACTCGTAAACCTAGGTCACAGACATATGTAGTAGTTTGATAATTATACAATTTATCAAACTTAATGTTTTTTAAAAGTACCTCTGGTTGCTCTTGTTGCAGTAACAGTTTTTGACCACTAAGTGCAATAATAACTGGAGGTGGGGTGGAAAGGCCCGTAATTGTACAATACATGGAAAGTCAAGCAAATAAATGGAACATCTGTCAAATAACAACCTTATTTGGTCACTTAATTGCAATTGTTATTTAAAAATAATTTAAAATTACTTATTAAATTAAACCTATTGTATTAATATTTAGATATTATATCTATAAAGATTAACATTTGTTAAACGGCTGCCCCACATGCCCCTGTGAAAGAGCTACCACGGGTAGTGACTTAATGATGTGTGTTTTTGTAGGAGTAACTGGGCCAAAAGGCCATAAAGGTATTGCTGGTCAGCCTGGCCATCACGGATTTAAGGGTGATCCAGGATACAAAGGTGAAAAGGGAACAGCAGGTTCGCCAGGATTAGGATTTCCTGGCCTTCCTGGTGAGAAGGTACATAATATATGTTGGCATGGGTTGCATTTTTGTTTAGAAAAGAAAGTTTGATTTAAAATATAAGAAGTGGTAGCTCAAACTACTCACTGTGATTGTGTGTTTATGGTGCATTCGCTCTGTATTTAAAATATATAGGGTGAAATGGGCCCACCTGGTTTTCCTGGGGATTCTGGACAAAAGGGAGTGAAAGGTTCCATGGGAATCCCAGGCATGCCTGGAATAACAGGACAAAAAGGAGACATAGGCGTGACTGGTCACACAGGCAAGTTCAATTTCTCTTATATTTTATCAATATGATGCTGCACGAGAAGTCATTGTCATAATTATAACTTAAACGCTGCAATTATTTAGCTAATTTTAAGCATCTATTTTAAGAAATTAGTAAATGTATCTGTGAATACAATAAAAAATAAAGCTTAAAAAAAATGTAAAAAGTGAAATATTCAATTTAGTCAAATATATCTAGACGTGGGCATAAAACTGTAATCCTAAATATGATGTTTGAATTATTTTTTAAAATAAAGAATAGTTGATAAATGTGACTAGACTTAATATATCACTTGCTGATGTGAGTGAAATTACAACAAAATTGGTTTAATATAACAATAATAAAATGCTGTGCAAGAAAAATAGACTTAGGTCCTAGGTCATAATCAAGGTCAAGGTCAACCTATATTTAACCCTGCTCTATTTTCACAACGTAACTTCTGAATAGTGCTCAAGTTTTTTTGGCCTTTCTGATGTCTAATAATGCTGCGATCCATTTTAGTTTGAATTCCTTACAGTGTGCACTTAACTCACCATTTAATGTGGCCTTTAAAATGTACTTGCTTTAATCAAATGCAAATATTTTTGCTGTCTGAACAGGTAGCCCTGGGGTGCCAGGTGATAAAGGGTTACCTGGGTTACCTGGATCACCAGGACAGCCTGGTCTTGAAGGACGGCCAGGTGAGTAAAAGACCTTCTAACTACGGATGGTTGTGTAACTATATTAAACTTTTCATTCAGTTATTCTGTTCATTATTCCAGCATATATCTTTTCTAAGATTATGAAGAAAATACACTTTTCAAGAACAGTTTTTACAGGGTATATCCAATTATATTATAGCACACACCACAATAAATAATCTTATTGAAATATTTTTCTGTGACCAGGTGAACCTGGTCTGCAGGGTGCCCCAGGGCCACAAGGAAAGAAAGGAGAGGCTGGAAAAGACGGATTCCCTGGAGCCGCTGGAGAGAGGGGTGAACCAGGTTTGTGAATATTGTTTTGACTAGTTTCAGTAGTTATTAGGTCTTGCATGCAAATGCAAGCACACATGTAAGCAACTATAAACACCAATCAGCCATAACAATAACATCATATATAACATTAACTCATCAACAATAATTATCAATTTTATAACAGTAAACTGGTGACAGGATCATGGGCACACAGGGCTGCACCAGACCCATGGGATGCACCAGACAAAAAATATGTTGATTGAATTTTTTTGTCTTCTTTAGGTTTACCTGGTAGAGGCTTTCCTGGAACCCCTGGGCAAGAGGGCACAAAAGGTCAGCTTCTGATCTACCTGGATGAATTGACATAACTCAATGTGCATAATTTTGCATATATTCTGTTGAGTATTTTTTTGGCTTTTAGGACACACATGAGCTAAAACATACAGATATATTACAGTAACACATTAGGTCCACTCTTTCAGTAAAGTTTAGTTGTTTTTTTTACTAATCACTTCATAGAAACCATGGTTAAAAGCTTTTATTTGTTTGCAGCCATTTATAACTTAAGAAAATTCAGCAAATGCGTCATACGTTTGCAGCAAGAAGTCTCATAATTTTGAGCTGTGGATTTTGAGATGTAGGACAGGCTGTGCTTGCTTTGTGCTCAAAAACTCATCTTCTGTTTTTAGGTGAAAAAGGCAATCCAGGTCCACCTGGCATGCCTGGAGTCTCTGGTATTCCCGGATCCAAAGGAGAGAAGGGCCTGCCAGGATTCCAAGGTAGTCAGGGTCGACCTGGTGAAAGAGGACTACCAGGGCCATCAATGGAAGGATCAAAAGGCGATAAAGGATCTCAGGGAGAGCCTGGAGAACCAGGTATATCTCTTCTGCTGTACTATGATACTATTACAGAGAGTTGTGTATAGAGTTTACAATAATGGATACTATAATTTTGATTGTTTTTTTTTTTCCTTCCATACTTGTAGGGCAGACTGGTGCTCCAGGACAAGCAGGTGTTCCAGGTAGCGCTGGATTTAAAGGAGAGAGAGGAGAAAAAGGTTATCCAGGCATACAGGGTATTGAGGGTTTGAAAGGCGATAAAGGATTCACTGGCCAATCTGTAAGTTAAACTGTGGGCAGATTGCATGAAATACATTTCATAGGGTTCAACAGGAGCAACATGTTTTATAATTTTGTATTATATGGTGTTTAGGGTGAACCTGGCTTACCAGGCTATAAAGGAGTAAAGGGTGAAATGGGAGCTCCGGGTCCTCCTGGCTTCCAAGGTGAGAGCCATATTAATGGTTGATTTGAATTATATATACTACCGTTCAAAAGTTTTAGAAAACTTGCAAATTTCTTTGTTTTTGTTTAGTGATTTGTTTTCTACATTCTACAACAATACTGGGGATTT
>JAOTRS010000047.1:9131023-9138523 GCA_028565755.1 Dinotopterus cunningtoni
CAACCATAAGCCAGAATTCATATCATATTAAAGTCTAAAGGAAAGGGGGAGTTAGAAATGGCAGGAACCTGGTAAAAGAAAAAGTAATTAAATCAGAAAGATGACTTAATTACCGCGGTTACACCTTTAGGTGGGCTACACATAGGGTGCACTCAACTTACAAAAACCTGTTTAACAACCATATAAATAAGAATTTCATTGTTATTTAATGAACTCATTAATTATTGGATGTCTGTCTGTAAATCCCAGGATGATACACATCCATCGTTCAGTGAATAACCAACAAAGAAGGAGAGGATGAGCAGATGGGCCGTATGGTGTGTGTCTGAACGTGCTTGCATTTTACAACACATTTCACAGTTGAAAGAATCAAGCACGTGACTGCAATTTTATGGTGGACTTGATTTGCATTTTGGAGTGGTGTGGTTAAAGAGCAAACACAACACATAACCACTCTTTAAGCTCTCATATAGAAAGAGAGAGGTAGGGCTTGTACTCCTGATAGTGGGGAAGTACTTTTACTCTACTTTGCCTAATTGCTTTACTATTTAGATAAACGTTAACATACTGTGATCCATGGACCCAACATGCTGTTAAATCAGTCTAGAGAATGTGCAAAACAAATTTAGGGAAAACTATATCATCTAAAAAAAATCATTTTTGCAGGATGTAATAATGATACAATCTATTTGTTCAAAATAGGGCACCTAATAATATAATACATGTGATGTATATAATGTTAGGAAAATAACACAAACGTGTGATTAAACAATGGTTAAATCCCTCAACCTTCAACTGGGGGGCACTGAACTACAGCAGCTTTATTTTCTGCTTTGTACTCAGTTAAGGGTATTAACTGAATCAATCGTTCAGTCATACTGTTTCAAAATGACAGTTTGAAATTCGGATAAATTAATAAAGGCTTGCTGGGCTTTGTAAGAACAGTGTGGCTGGGCAGCTTGCCACTGAATTGGTCTGAACCAATTGAGTTTTTTCATTACTGGTGGAAAACAGCAGTACAGAAAGATGTTGCACTGTAATTTGATTCCATTTCCACTATCAAACCAGCCAAATCAGTGGTCTGTTGGCCTTACTGACCCATACATGGCTCTGGCTCAATTGACCTTCTTGCTGAAAAAGCAGGTGAAATGCAGTAATGAATCATTAAATCCAGAGAGTGTACAGAGAAAGGGAGGAGGAAGATGGAAAAGAATTAAATTTCAGAAGCATAATATTGTCAAAACTTTAAACTAACCTCTCCACTTAACTAATCTATTTGAGATACGTTTTATCACTCTGGCCTGCCTAGTTACTAGGTAACTAGCCTACATAGCTATCTATTTAGCTTCTATGAAGTTACAAATTTTGCTATGTTTCTTTTAGGCATTCAGTGTGGCAAGGGATATGGGATATGTGACAAGGGACATTATGCCTGATAAATGTACAAACAAAAAGATACTTCATGTACATAAAAAGCAATAATAAGATGGCATAAAACCAATTGTTTTTTAAAAGTTCGTGATAAAAAGTTACTGAAGACATGAAGGTCACTGTGACCATGCAGTCAAACCCTCAATTGGTCAGGCGCATCGGACGACCAGCGTGTCTTTACATACACAACCTGGAAGCTGGACAAAATTTGCCATGGTTGTGTTTCCAATAGCTCTCCAACCCCGATCAAGGGCACTACTTGGTGTGTGTGTGTGTGTGTGTGTGTGTGTGAGTTCTGTTTAACGCTATTTAGGATTTAACCCTGGAACCTGGAAGTCACATAGCTGATATTCTTGACCACCTTAACATACAATAAATGGAATTTAGGTATATAAACACTACTTTAAACTTCAGTGTCGCTTATTAGTTGCATTGCTTATTCAAATTATAACTTATTCAAGTTTTTTTGAGTATGTGCGTCCAAACATTTAACTGGTAGAATACTATACATTAAAGTTATTTGCTTGATATTGGTTTTAATATTTTAGCTTTACATAAAGCATTTACTCCCGTATTCGGTATAGGTTTATTTATAGACTTCACTACCTAATTTCCGGAACATTTTCCCCTCGTTTCCTAAGTATAGCGTGTTTGTTTAAGATATGACGAGTAGTTCCGGTGAATGTAACAGTCATATTAGAGCTCCCGGTTAAGCATTACTACTAAATGTGGAATAGCAGCGCACGCTGATTTAATGTCGGAGGTTTTGCGGGAAACCGCTTTATGGTTTGACTGCAATGTAGTCTCTGCGCCCTCAGTCAGGCGTCAGACGGAAGTCCATGATTTGGGGTTCACGTGTGTAGAGCTGTACATCCGCAGTCAGTGACCTGAATGTGCCGCGTTTCTCCTGCGCACATATCCAGCTCGTGACGCACTCGGAGCTTCAGCGTCATCCTCAGCATCCCCCTCCAAAAATAACAGACACCTCCTGATGACAAAGATGCGTGACCGTTCAGTATAGCTTTCGTTCAAGCAAAAAAAAAAAAAAAAAAAAACCCGCAACAACCCTGGGGTGGAGACGCTAGAGGCAGTGGTGTAGCGCCACAGATCCAGCGCCTACACACGCAGCTCCGGTTGCGCAACGTCACGAGCGCTCGCTTGTTTACAATGTCTCGCTTGAATGGTTTCTTATGAACCGGGTGCGTCATGATGATTATTCCGGCAGGATACAGCGATGCAGGATACAGGATGGACCGGAACCGATGTGCTTTTCATTCTCAATCACATGTAGGAACGCCCCGGAGTATCAGGGTCATTAAAATGATGCTTTCATCCAAATAATCTTATTCATAAAGTCGCAGAGGAAAACTGCGAGGCACCAGTTCGTCTCATTTTGGACCCGCTAAATTTCCGTTTTAATCCCAGTCTGAATAAACCCAGATATGAACCCTCAATCAGATAGATCAGATCAGCTATTGAGTATATCGAAGCATGAAGTGTGAAATTCATCATATGTCCCGTTATTACAGCAAGAGCTGAAACGGGGACCAGTATGAAGCAGCATCTTGTCACTAAACCGTTATCACCTTATAACCCACACCAATCTGTAAAACGTTCTCACTATGACTGACAAACCATGCGTTATTAATTAAACTGTGAGATGCCCAGAGTCCAAACCTTTCCACCAGTTTATTTCCCTTTTTCAGATTTATAACCCACTGTGCACTGGCCAGTAACGGACAGAAAATAAGTGTAATAAATTGCAATACATCTTAAATATCTGTATTTTAGTCATAGCAGTCAGACTGTTGTGTTTTAGTGCACTATTTTGGTGCTGTAGTATGCGGGTACGGATGCAGCCCTCGGCTTGAACGGGAGATGGGCGGAGCATGTTACGCGAGTGGGCGGGGTCTGGTTGTGCCATGCGATGTGCGTTTTACTATCTTTCAGTCTCTCCGGCCAATGAGCCGAATAACCCGATCAGATAGACGGAAACGCCTTCCCTTAAGGTTGCGTGTGTATTTTTTTCCCTGCTGGTTTTTTTTTGTAACCGTAGCTGGATGTGTAGGACGTCATATGTTTTTTTCTCCTCTTCACTTCAGCCACTCGGTGATTATGGGTTATTTACTATTTAACAGCTCTGGATACGGAGCGCGCACCTCAGCGCCGGGAGACAGCTAATACCCGCGGAGTCTTTATAAGTCGAGGCTATCCAAGTTGAAGCAAAGTGAGACTTTATTATTTTTTTTCTTCACAGCGCTGAGAGGATGGCGAGTCCGCCGCCAGTGGTCGGACACTCGGTTTCGAATCTGAACGTGAACAACAACAATGTTAAAAAGTGTGGCTACCTGAAGAAGCAGAAGCACGGCCATAAACGCTTTTTCGTGCTGAAGGCGCAGAGTGACGGCTTCCCCGCGCGCCTCGAGTACTACGAGAGCGAGAAGAAATGGAGGAACAAGGCGGCTGCTAAGCGCATCATACCACTGGACTCGTGCCTGAACATCAACAAGCGGGCGGACGCCAAGCACAAGCACCTCATCGCGCTCTACACCAAGGACGAGTACTTCGCCGTGGCCGCCGATAACGAGCAGGAACAGGAGAGCTGGTTTAGCGTCCTAACGGATCTAATGAACGAGGGCCGGGCGTGTGAGGGATCCGCGTCTCACTCGGCTTCTTCGCTGCTCGGATTCGACGAGACGAGCTACGGTGTGGTGACTCCGCTCAGCGCCGCGTACAAGGAGGTATGGCAAGTGAACCTGAAATCCAGGGGACTCGGGCAGACACGGAACCTGACCGGGGTTTACCGGCTGTGCTTGTCAAGCCGCACGATTAGTTTTGTGAAACTGAACACGGATGTCGCGTCTGTGATTCTGCAGCTAATGAACATCCGGCGCTGCGGTCACTCGGACAGCTTTTTCTTCATTGAGGTGGGCAGGTCAGCCGCCACCGGCCCCGGTGAGCTGTGGATGCAAGCGGACGACTCGGTGGTGGCTCAGAACATCCACGAGACGATCCTGGAAGCCATGAAGGCAATGAAGGAGCTGATGTGCGAGTTCCGGCCGCGCAGCAAAAGCCAGTCTTCGGGCACGAATCCAATTTCGGTGCCCGCGCGTCGGCATTTAAATCACTTACCGCCGAGTCAGACGGGGCTGCCGCGGAGATCACGCACAGACAGCGTGGCCGCTTCGTCTCCCGGTGCCAAAGTCAAGTCGTGCCGAATGCGCGCGGCGAGCGAGGGAGATGGCACGACGACGCGGCCGGTGTCTCTCTCAGTAGCGGGAAGTCCCGTCAGTCCCGGAGTTAACCGGACACATCTGAGCCGATCCAACACGGTGGCAGCCCGGCCCTCGAGGACGTTTGAAAGCTCTTCTCTCCAGCACAGTAAGTCCATGTGCATGCCCGTGTCTCATTCCCCTCCTTCGGTTGATGCCAGTCCCGTTAGTTTGCCCTCCAGTGGTGCCCGCCCAGCCAGCTGTACAGCCTCCATCGCCGGCTCACCCAGTGATGCCGGTTTCATCTCCTGTGATGACTGTGGTTCCAGTCCAGGAGATGCACCGCACACGTTATTGGCTCACCGCAGCTCCACACCGGAGTCTTTTGCCGAGACGCCTCCCTCAAGGGATGGCAATGACTTGTACGGCTACATGATTATGGACAAACAAGGTGTTTTTGCACATAGCATTGGGAGACGTGGTACCCGCATGGTGGAGGAGGGTGTCAGAGACCTAGAGAAAGCATTCAGAAAGAGGACGTACTCTCTCACCATGCCTCACCAGAAAAGAGTGCAGTCGCAGGTATCTTCTGCCTCTCTGGACGAGTACACGCTCATGAGGGCCACTATCAAAAACACAGGGTTTTCAGGGCGCAGTTCGCACACTGCATCCCCTAAAGTTGCGTACCCTGAGGATTATGGTGATATTGAAATCGGCTTTTTACAAAGAAGCACCAGTAGTAATCTTGGTGATGACGGCTACATGCCGATGACACCTGGCGTAGCACCTCTGGGTAGCAAGATTGAAAACTACATGCCCATGAGCCCCATGTGTGTCTCCGCCCCAAAGCAGATCATCAATCCTAGGACACACCCCCTCACTTTAACCAACGGCTGCAGGACCAGCTCGCCCTGCAGCTGCTCTCTGGATGACAGTGGCTACATGAAGATGCTATGTAACTCCAAACTTTCTGTGGAGAGCTCAGATGGGAAACTGACTAACACTGAGTACCTCAATATGTCCCCTGTAGACCCGTGTGTCTCCGACACGCCCCCAGATTACTTCCCTACCACTGTGGGTGGCATAGAGCAACACCCTCCTCTCAGACATCCCTTCTCTTATAGCTCTCTGCCGCGCTGCTATAAACCCCAGCAGAAGACAGATAACGGAGACAGCGATCAGTACGTCGTTATGAGTCTACAAAACTGGAAAATTGTAGAGGAGCCAGAGAAGGCAGCCCCCAAAATAACTCCCCCTCCTCTGAAGCAAAACAGAGCTGACAACATGCTCCACAGATCCAGGATCAGCCGACCCACACGCCTGACTCTGGATTTGGTTCGTACGCTGCCTAGCATGAATGAGCACCCTTTGCCCTCTGAGCCCAAAAGCCCTGGTGAATACATAAACATAGATTTCGGCCATGTCACACCGAGGTACTCCCCTCCCTCCACAGAGAGCCCTGCTTCATCCGTGAGTTCCTCCAGTGAGCAGAGGAGGTCCCTTCTTTCAGACTACATGAACGTTAACTTAAGTTCGGAATCACCCAAGTCTGGAGATGCTGCTCCCTTCAGCCCTTTGGATGCCATGCCCGAGCTGGCAGTCTGCCCCGCCCCATCCGAGGAGGAGGGACAAATAAACGTTTACAACCTTACATCACAGGTGGAATCCTCATGCCAGCCTAGCATGGTGAAGGACGATTACACTGAAATGACATTCTGCGTGTCTGCTTCTTCTTCTCAGCCTCTGTCTCAGACCACTAACTGTACCAAGCCTTCCAGCCCATCATCCTGTGCACGGAGGTTAAATTTGAACGACTCCATGGGAATTCGACCGGTTGAGTCATTTTTGCTGGGTGGCACCGACACACACCAGGTAGACCCAGACCGGGGTGCCAAGGTGATACGCGCGGACCCCCAAGGACGGAGACGACACAGCTCGGAAACCTTCTCCTCCACCACCACTGTCACACCCGTTTTCCCCTCCTTCGCCCATGATGCAAGACGGCATGGCTCAGCCTCCGTGGAGAACGTCTCCGCTCTGGCGAGGAACAGCGAGGGCTTGGAAGAGGAGTACGGCAGTCCCATGTGCAGAGAGACATCAGCAGGCTTTCAAAACGGACTTAACTACATCGCCTTAAACCTTATGGACGATGGACTGGCCAGTTGCGATGCTCTGGTTAGATTCAAAGCTGCCAGCTGCTGTAAAGGAAGCATGAGTGCAATACATGCCAGTCTCTATGGATTCAAGGACACAGCAACAGCAGTGAAAGGTAAGATATGTGGGACAGTGTCTGATGTGTGTGTGTGTTTCGTTTTTTTGCACAACTCAATTTTGAAGGGCTGTGAGTTTAGAGACGCAGTGTTGAATTTTATGGTGAAATGAAAGAAAGGAAAGAAAAAAAAACATGTGGGTTATGTGTCAAGTGTTTTTATTCTGAAGTAGTCTGTGACTGCTGTACATTTTTCCGAGCTGAGCTGTCACTTCTCCTGCGAGATTGTTTCCTTAATTCATTTCCTATTGCCTGTATGTAGGCTTTTTCAAAGCAAACGCACCTAAACCATAAGCTTTGGACATGTCTGTCTCAATAACCTAAAGACCTAATAAATAAAACCTTCAGGCAAATAATTAGAACGATTACTCAGTAGCCAGCAATGTGTGCATCTATTGGGACAGCTCTCCTTATCTGACTGTAGTTTATGTCGCTTGTGTTAAACTAATTCAGGACGTTTTTAATCGCCTTCGATTAAGAATACTTAACGTGTGTAAAATGCATACTAATGCAGACTCCTCAGTTCCCGTTTAATCAGTCAAGCAGGGTAATATTGATGCGAGCGCTAATGTTACTTAACGTAACCTT
>JAOTRS010000047.1:9141808-9152280 GCA_028565755.1 Dinotopterus cunningtoni
CCGGTAAGAGGGATTATGTATTGTCGAGCAGCTTTGTGTAGTGCCCGAGCAAGAAAAAAAACACACACACACACACACACACACACACACACACACACACAAAAAAAAAAAAAAAACGTCCACCACTGTGTAAGATTCTCTTGTAGCCAACACTCGATCAGGTCATTCCTAGGAAACGACACACATTTTTTCCCCTTCCTTCAGTGTCTGTTACAGTTTAAAGAGTGTACACTGTTTGTTTCCTATCAGCACATGTAGCTGTGGGATTCTATAAAGCGTGTACAAATTCCTGACAGAGATTTTATCACGAGGAAGACATTTCATACTCTGTATTTTTGAGCGTAGTCAGGAAAATGACATTGCCAGCGGTAGGTGAACAGCACGTGCTGGTGCAGTTGAAAGAGACTTTACTGGTTGCTTTTACGAGAGGGTGTTGTAATTGCCTGGCATGAGACTTCAACTAAGAAAAGAACACGTGCATTTTCCTGTTCTAACTCGGGCTCTGCAATTTTGTTTGCTTTTTGCACTAATGATGTTGTCAGATCAATTGAAACAGGGCATGTTTAAATGTGGATTTTCCGTGCTGTTGTGCTGAGCAGGTTGTTCACGAGATGAAATGTGTGGGCCAGCTGAGCTCGGGCGTCATTCATAAAATTCCTTTTATGTGGAGTCTGGCGCTGCATCCAAGCTGAACCGACACAATTAGGTTGAATATTAATGCACTTTATGGGAAACATGGAGACAACTTGGGAATTTATGTAGGAATATTATCTCTTCTATTTAATATTATGATATATTTTTTGTTAATATATATTTTACATTGTCTATATTTCACTCAGTATTTTTTACACGACCTAGTAGCTCAGGGAATCAGTGTTCGCCACTCTAACTTCAGATATGTTCAGTTATCAGTTATCGGCACTTGCATAACATTGCTTAGCTTATAAATTGTCTATGGGCCTGTGTGAGTGAGTGAGAGCATGGCCTAGTGACTGTGAATGCTCTCTGTGCCTGTTATTGAGAAGGAGAGAAAGAGGAAGTGTGGGATGTGAAGCGAGAGCTTGCTGAAAGCCTTCTTGTATAACAGGGATGTGCTGCTCATTTTAACTGCACAGACAGAACCCATAAACACTCCCATGTAACCTTTATTACACCCCGTCTCATCTCTCTATGTTTCACCATACAGAATAACTAAATTACTGACATGTTCACGGTCACCTTTAAATAGGTCTTACACTTAGTATATTTTAGCAGTTGTGTGTTTTGTAGAGAGCAGTTGTGCTCTCCCGGATAATTTTAGCCTACATGATGTACAAATGACCTGGAGCCTGGCTGACTGTGTGTGCGAGTGTGAATTAGGGCTATTTGGGGGGAGGGGCAGAGTCACTGGGTTCACTGGCTGGTGACTTTTGGTGATGTGTGAGGTTGTGTGTGTGTGTGTATGTGTGTGTGTGTGTGGAGAGGGGGTGGTCTGAATCTGAGAAGCTTTAGATATGTGCCTGCCTTGTGTTTTTACATGGCTTCCATGGGAAGTGCATTTATGTGAAGCCTGAAAATTCACACCAGAAGTGACATTTAAGGAGCATGTGTTATCTGGTACAAGTGATCTTTTGTCTGAACCACACACTCCTCTCACACACTTATATTCCTTATGTGCTAACAGTGGCAAGAGAGAAACCGTGTGTTTTGCTTTTAGCAATGAATGTCCATGTGTATAACAAGGATACAAGCACGGCGATTGTTTTATTGTTGTTGTTATTCTGGTTCCCCATGTTGGCTCTTTTATTGTTGTTGTTGTTATTGTTGTTTATTATAGTCCCTCATGTTGGCTCTTTTATTGTTGTTTATTCCAGTTCCCCATGTTGGTACTTTTAGTGTTGTTGTTGTTATTGTTGTTGTTTATTCCAGTTCCCCATGTTGGTACTTTTAGTGTTGTTGTTGTTATTGTTGTTGTTTATTCCGGTTACCCCTGTTAGCGCTTCTAGTGTTGTTGTTATTATTGTTGTTTATACTTGTTTTCCATGTTGGCTTTTTTAGAGTTGTTGTTGTAGTTATTGATATTATTGTTGTTATCATTTTTTTATGGTTCCCCATGTTTGCTTTTTTTTGTGTTGTTGTTATTGTTGTTTATTCTGGTTCCCCCATGTTGGCTCTTTTAGTGTTGTTGTCATTTATTCTGTTTCCCCATGTTCGCTCTTTTGGTGTTGTTGTTTATTCTGGTTCCCTGTGTTTTGTTGTTGTTGTTTATTCCGGTTGCTCATTCTGGTTCTTTTATTGTTGGTTTTTCTGGTTCCCCGTGTTGGCTCTTTTAGTGTTGTTGTTGTTGTTTATTCTGGTTCCCCTGTTGGCCCTTTTATTGTTATTGTGAAAAGAAAAAAAAGCTCCTAACATCTCACCACAGGGTCAAAGGTCCACTGCTTGTGTTCTGCATAACAAGTACCAGTGCGTTCTGAACACTTTGTACTGGAGAATATGATGTAAAATGCTTAGCATGTAGGAAGTGGGAGTGTGTGGGGGGAAACATGTTTAGGCACAACATAGATGTTCTGCTGTAACTAATGAAGCATGATATAAAGCTGGTGGGGATTAAATTTAAGTCAAAATAATATAAGATGGAGCTCATGTTTGTTCCGACTCATTTCCTTACATTGATTGTGTATGAATTAAAACTTAAAATCGCCCCACAACAAAAGATGCCTTTATGACCCAATTCCCGGGGTGGGGGTGTTATACAGGAGAAGTAGATACTGCCAACTGGCCAGCACACAAAAACACATACTTATGCATATGCATTGCCTCTCCATATCACTTCCCTTCTTCTGCAGTCCTCTGTCCATTCAGGGTATTATAATGAGGCATGTGTGCACTCACCCAGCTTGGCTCTGCTACAGCTATCAGCTGCACAGATTGGAGTAAAGGGCAGGAAATTGTGTGTGTGTGTGTGTGTGTGTGTGAGAGAGAGAGAGAGAGAGAGAGAACGAGGTAGTAGTGTGTTGTTTTAGGTATAAGTGATAGGAGATCTGCACTTCCACCCTGTGTGCACTTTCCCATATGATCTCATCACTCATTGCTTTTTCTGCTTCTCTAGACATGGAAATGTTCTGCATCCTTTTGTTTAATTAGCTCAGTGAAATTCATACCGCAGTCCCAGTCCAACTCCCCCTCACACACACACATAGAGACACACAGCGAAATAACAGACAGGTCACCATCACTCATGACTCTTGTTCCATGACGCCAGTAGTGTATGTGTATCAGGGCTAATGACTGTTTATGAGTGCGGCTAAAAAAGTGTCGCGGTCTTGTCAGTGTCTATGGGCGGGGCTGGCTCAGTGGTTAGGGCTGTTGGTTACTGATCAGAAGGTCAGGGTTTCTAGCAGTGTCAAGCTTCCAGTGTTGGGCTCTTGAGCAAGGCTCTTGACCTTCTCTACTCCAGGGACACCTGAACATAGCGTCCTAACAAGTGAGGAAAAAGATTTTCACTCTGCTGTGATGCATACATGTGACAAGTTCTTATCAGCCGTCCCCATATCAGAAAGCCTTCTTCACCTTGGCTTGATGTAGTCAGCTAGTCATAATGCGTTTGTTTGATCTCCATGCCATCTTGAGGGAAACGAGCAGATTCTAGCTTCTCCTTAGTCATTGGGATCAACAAAGATTATGTAAGCTACATTACCTATTTAGCAGTGTGTCATTTGCAGGCATAACACACTTTTCAACAGGATCTTACTCTATATTAGAGATGGAGGATTAAAATTGGATTAAGTGTTGTATCATGATTCTTTCGTGGCAATTCATGTCTCAGCACAAGACTTAAAAATGGATTTTTTTTAATAATTAATTTTAATTCATGTGTTAATTATCAAAGAAAATTAGGTAAAATGTTGCTGTTCCTCTAGAATCCTGCAGGTGGTTTAGAATTATAACAAAATAATTCAGGCAGGATATTTAAGTATATAATTATACTTCTAAAATCGCAATTCAAATTGAATCGGCCCTTAGCTATCATGATAATATTGTATCAGGTTGTCCCTGGTGATTTTCATCCCTACCGTCTATTGCTTGTTTATTTGCTATTTACCCAACAAGAGAGGTTGTACATAAATAAATAAATGTTCTCACCAAGGTTTTTCTATTAGTACACACTTAATAGATTTACACAGTTCAGGGACAGTCCAGAGACACGGTAAACAATTTATCCGAGGCGAGCAGGGGGTATGCATTAAGTATACGTTATGTCTTAAACTGACGGCACATCGTTTGGTGTTCTAACATCAGTTCTCAGATTTACAGGGAGCCTTGGCAGCATTTCCTTTGAAATGGTGTTGATGCCAGAGCTACCTCTTTTTCAGAGAACCAGTTTAAGAGCCGCATAATTCCCTAGAGGTTCCTAATTTCCTAACAACAAACATGTAGATTTCACAAGTACTATATATTTTATTGCCTCTATCTGTGTGTTTGTAACTGCAAGTGTGTTATAGCCCTGTAAAAACAGAGGACGGAAAATAAGCTGGAAATTGAAAATTGGCCGTGTGGCAGGAAGGCGAGGCCAGTTTGAGTGAATCCTCTGTCCACGCAAATAAAAGCATGCTTTTCCATTCCAGACCCTCAGAATGCTAAAGAAAATGGTTATAAAAATCATTCATCAGTTTGTCTCTTATTAGATATCATCCCGATAAATTGTAGTGTTTATTACGACCTTTTGTATACATTTATGCCGTTTACATTAATCTCGTGCGTGTGTTTCAGAGACGGTCTCAGTATCAAACTGCCTTTGAGTATGTGATACAAGAGCGTGTTGTATTCCTGTGTTCAGAGACGGAAGGAAAGCTCACGGTGTCAGCTGCATAACGCTAAATACCAGTGTCTGTGTTCTCTCAGAGCACCTGCCACTGCAAATGAGCACGCATTCCTTACTTGGTAAAGATGACAGGGAGGGACAGAAAAGCAGTCAGAGCGCGTAACTGTTCCACTCCCACTTCTCAGATGTATATGAATGATCCCAGTAATAGTTTTGGAAAACTTTTTGGTTTTATAAACATGTACATGTATATGTAGATAACTGGAAAAGATTCACAGCTAATTAGAAATCAGTCCATAAAAGGCAGCAGTCTGTGAGGAGAACGTGTAAGCATTGAGACTTCCTCACGTTTTTGTGTTGGATCAGTAATTGTTCTTAGAATAATAATAATAAGTAAAAAAACAATGATTTATTGCTTGTTAGGTTTTGCTGTTGCTTTTGGCCCAAGTGAACATCTCTCCGGATGTGTTTATGTTCTTCTCATTAATCAGTTTTCTCTCGTCTACTTTCCCCCCAGACTAAACAGATCCAGACTCCATTCCTGCTCGGTTCCTCAGTTCTTCCCCGGGACCAGGAGGTACGAAGAGGAGGCAGGAGAAGTGGCCATGTGGACAGATGGGCCACACTGCTCCTGCTGTTGCTGCTGCTTCAACTCTCCCCTGATCTTTGACCCCTGAATTTGTATGAATGGCTATCGTCATGGCAACATAGACACTTGACCTGCTCTTTGCCCCAGTGACGTGGTCCTCTATCTCTGTGCTGCTCTGAAAATGACTCTGGCCAAAAAAACAAAGGCTGGACCACACATCTGTCTGTGTCTCACTCCATACTCACTCACCTATAGAGTCTACACATCTTCTTCTTCTTCTTTTTCTTCTACTTCTTCTTCTTCTTGTTTATGCTCCACTGGTTTTTGTTCAAGTGCTCTGGATGTCAAGACGCCAGTGTCCCCTACATACAGAAACCTGTGAATGAACATGGAGTTTAACATCTGCACATTTTCACACAAGTGTATACAGACACATACACACACACATACACAACACACACCAATATGGATACATGTAAAACCACACGTTGCACATGGCACGTATTTATTTATTTATCTGTTTGCATTCAGAGGTGTTTTGTATGTATGTATGTATGTATGTATGTATGTATATTTATGTGTGTGTGTGTGTGTGTGTGTGTGTGTGTGTGGATGGTTGCAGCACTGCACAAAGGTGGCATTTCATCACAAACTTCACCAATTCACTGAAAAACCCTACCTCAGATTAAAGCCAGGTTTTTAGTTGCATATTAAAAAAAAGATATATTATATATTATGAAAAAAAAAACTATTTATTTTCAGTGCTGAATGTCATAAAAAATGCCAATCCAAAGCCTTACTGACTGTCAAACAGTGTTTGCTTTTGTTATGGAAATTTGTTATGGACCTACATACATTTACACAGTGTCAAAGACAGACCGCTCGCCATGGAAACTGAATGCCTCTAAGTGCAGTAGACACAAAGTGGCTTTCATCATAGATCATGACTTCGGCAATCAAAGATTACTTTTATTACTGTTCTTATTCTAAGTATTACACAGATATTGAATACATATTAATATAATTCTATTTATAAGTGTTGGGAAACAGCAGGAGAAGCAGCATTATGCTGCCCACACACGTACGCGCATGCAAGGCTCTTTGAGAAGGAGATTAGTTTGGAACGAAGTCAGACAAATAGAATCAGATAGACTCGAGACACGTGGAGAAGTGTGTCGTGTACAAGGGCACCAAAACAGAGGTTTTGATGGGGAATAACCCGGTAATGACTCCTGCTGCTTCACACTTATTCACCACTAAATATCTTTCCTCTTTTATCGCGGCCTTTCCTTTGCTTTAGACCAGGACAGCCAGCACCACATGCTCAGTTATGGTTGGCACTGAGGTACACTGGTGGAGCAGTTGGTTAATGGGAGAGACACATTTCAGGGACATCATGGGAGGCTTTAAAGCATTGCTGCTGCACCGTAGTGTCAGACAGGGACCGTGTCGTTACCAGTGCTTCGTCTCGCACTTACAACCGTTTTCGATTGTAACACAAGACAATTTTGAATGTAGAGTGTTCTGGAGCTCCCTACAAGCAAAACAAAGTGAAACAAAATCCATTCAAAATTATGACTGTCACAATCTAAACAACTGAAATAAAACTGACACATGTGACTTATTTAAGTATATAAAAACCATTTGCCTGGAAGCTTGTAAATAGTGTATATATATGATAATGATAATGCAACTGATGTGCAGTTGTAACCTTGGATTTTTTTTTTAAGTTAAAGATAATACATTTATGTATTTGTACATACACAGTATATGTTTAAATGAATTTCCCCAAAAGCTAAAGCACTAATGAAGGTACTGGCCAAACACCGACGTTTGACCTGGAGGTTTTCTTTTCTAATTCTTTGCTATGTTTGTAAGTATGTGCAGAACTGCACGATGAATGCCACTA
This sequence comes from Dinotopterus cunningtoni, assembly GCA_028565755.1. Taxonomy (NCBI): domain Eukaryota; kingdom Metazoa; phylum Chordata; class Actinopteri; order Siluriformes; family Clariidae; genus Dinotopterus; species Dinotopterus cunningtoni. The sequence goes on from JAOTRS010000047.1 coordinate 9,149,108, forward strand.
AGGAAATATTTTATACTGCTGTTATATTTAAAAATAATAATAAAACAACAACAAAACAAATGTAATTGAACAATACTTGATATGAGAGCTCTAGCTACATAGGTACAATTTAACATATGGCATATGCAATATTTACATTTTTTAAAGATTAGTTTACAGAGAGAAACCAAATGTATAATAAATACTGTATTGATACAGTTTGATAAAACCTTTAAAACTGATGTGTTTGTTTCGCTGTAACACTTTTTTTTCAGCCAACTTTAAATGAAAATTTTGCTCTTTTTTTGTTATTGGATCTTACCAGTGATTTGAGCAGTGTTCTTTTATTCTGATGATTTGTTATTGCTCAGTACGGAACAGATGACTATCTTGAGCCTTGGTTTAAAAATTTTTTTCAGTGTCTTCCATTGTATATATTTCATATACTACACATTGTGATGCTATTAAAAGGATAATTTAATCTTAGTGTAGGTAGTATTGCTTTTGAAACTGTAATGATTATGAATAGCCACATGCAATAAAACAGTAACGTTATTTAAGAAAGTTTATGTGTCCGTCTGGTTTGTCATGATAGACGACTTATGTCTTGTCTGGAGCCTGTATACATGACCTCATGAAAGACTTCATGAGGGCAGCAGATGACTTAATTTCTTGTCTTGATAGGGTACATCAGAACTACCACCCCCCAAACCACACCCACAGGTCAGGGCTTTATTCTTTGATTAATATATAGCGACTAACAGAGTAAGGGCTATAAAGATAATGTGAGATAAAGTCACATCAGATGATTGGGCGTGTCTATGAAAGCGCACAGCGGGTCATTATGACTTTGTTACTCGGTCTGTCACAGAGTATGTAATTGGCTGGTGGTGGGATTATCATTTTATGTGCTAAACCATATGTTTAAAGATTATTAATTCTCAATCTAATTAAAATGCTAATTTAGTATCAAATGAGATTTTTTTTTCTCTCAATTTCATTAAGGAGACCACCGTGAGTTCTTGGTAAGGTGGACAAAAAGCACACTGAAGCAGAAGCTTATAATTATTGGGTATGGTCTCTGATCCCTGAACCTGCTCTGATTAAGTGTTGGGTGCTAGCGTGACTGGCTGGAATAACCCTTGATTTCTGTATCATATAGCATGTCTGTAGATGATTATGAAGCCACTATCATAAATGATACAGGGGCTGTAACTTTTGGTGCCCTCGTGTTGTATTAAATAACACACCCTTCTGTTCTGACGTGCCAATCCTGATGTTGTATATATGTCTTTGCCTGCATGTAATAGCATAGTATTTAACATGTTGAACATTATATCCTAGCCCTAAACCAGGTTTAGGCGTGTGATCCTATCTACTAATCAGTTTATTGACCAGCTCCTGCTCCCTATGTGGGAAAGTGAGACAGAGAATCCAGGAAGGATTTTTCCCCCATATAAATGTACCCAAAATGTCTTCATTCATGTCCACTACAATTTAAGGTACTCGTTTGGGACAATTTCACTCACTAATGTATTCTATTAAATGCTAAAAAGTAATATATGATAAATACTCCACTGTAGTTGATTGGCATATGCACTTAGAAGAGGACAGTGGATGAATACTTATGTTATATTTGTAATATTCACCTGCAATCCAGATGAACTTAGTGTCACTGATATACAGCTTCCACTGTGCACCATCTGTCTCAAAGCCAGAGCTACTCAGAAAGATAAAAGAATGTCTCTGACATATTTAATAAGTAATCCTTTTGTAAGGTAGGACAGTATACAAGCATCATGAGCTTGAGTGGGTGTACTGAATTTATACATTACCAGTGTAGGTGGGACTTTTCACAGGCCATTCATACATTTATTCAGCTTTAGTAATTGCATTTTTCTTTATTGTAATTAAACTGGTCATAGGCCAACCTGTACAACTGCACAAACTTTAATAGAAAAAAAGGTTTAGAAAAAATATAAAAAAGGTTTTCGTTTCACTGCTCAGTTATTCGGTTTCGCTGAAGTTTTTCATTAGAAGTTATGACACAAACATGCCACGTGGATGGGATGTACAAGGCCGCTTTCTTTTGGCCATCTGCCTTTGGGTGAGTCTTTACAGTGTAGCACCTTCACTGGACAGAAATTGACACTAATCCAATTCCATTTCCAGGTTTGCCAATTATTATGTGGTTGAGTCTATTGCTAATGAAAACCTTCTCGAATGCTTTTACTTCAAAATCTGGCAACTTTGGAAACATGAGGAACACACACAAAGATAACCTTCTTACTCTGAATACCACACACAGAAAATTCACATAAGCAGCAGTGTAGATCATCTTTGAATACATGTAACTGGAGTATCCCTAAATGTAAATGTGGGTGTGTGCATGGTGCTCTGTGACAGACTGGCACCCCAACCTAGGTGCATTTCAACCTCACACTCAATATTTCCAGGGTAAGCTCCGGATCTGAAACAAAAGTTACTGGAGTAAAAATGAATGAATGCATGAATTAATTAATTTAGATTGAATAGGTTTAATGACATATATCTAATAAGATAGAAATATTTTATAATGTCAAAGAATTTTTGTTGAACTTAAATAAAGTGACACAAGCCATTATCTCATCAGTGTTATAAATCATGTGTAATAACATCCATCAAAGGCACATGCTAATTAAAAAACATACAGTGTAAGTTGTGCTCAGACTGAGAGCTTTGTTTGTGTTTGTGTGTAAGACAGAATCCCCTGTCCTATCCTTTCCTCAGGGACCACAGGAGTTATCAGCGGGGGAGGACAAAAGCCAATGGGATGCTTCCTGAAATTAGAGAGGTCTAGTCCATTACATGTGTGTGAGTGTGGGTCAGTGCATCAGGGACAGAATGATGCTGAATTAAAGCAAGGTCTCTTTCTCTCTCTCTTTGTGTTTCATGCATGTTTTGCTTCACCACAATTCCAGTTCCTCATCCAGAACTCATCATCACCATGGAGATGGCCATGTCTGTGAGATCAGTGCACACACACAAATATGTAATGTAATGAGTGAATCAGTCGATTAAAATAAAACACAAAAGCAATACAATCTATATATTCTTTATTCGACATAAAAAACAGCATGCTTTTACTAAATACAAATTTCCTCCCATTAAAACACTTTTTTTATGTATGATTTATTTATAACAAATATACAACA
>JAOTRS010000047.1:9199536-9217747 GCA_028565755.1 Dinotopterus cunningtoni
AAGGGTAACTCTCTCTCTCTCTCTCTCTCTCTCTCTCTCTCTCTCTATATATATATATATATATATATATTTACCCTTTAACAAAAATGTTAACAAAATCTTGTAAAATATCTAAATATCTTTTAGAAAACATGTTCTGCATGAGTTCCGTTCTTTTACACTGTAACTAATCATGAGCTTCCGATAATCATTATCCAGGGATGACAGGTAGAAAACCGATTCTCACCCGAATCTGCTTCCTCTCAATATTTCTGCTTTATGCTATGTCAATAAAATTATATGGCTTTGTTTATAACTTTTCTATTTAAAGTTGCTGTGGATGCTTAAATGTCTGTTGACATATACTGTATGATGATAGCACAAGTTCAGAAGGGTGAAGTTAAAATCTATTCCCACTCAAACCACCGCCTAGTAATTTGCCAATCTCTCTCTTCTTCTTATTTTTTCTTTATCTATCAAGTTGTTTTCTCTTGATGTGCTCTTGTTCTGCTGGATGTGATGCTAAAGCCTGGTCCTGATACACTTTTATTGCTGAAGCTTTTATTGCTCTCCAGATCCCCCTTGCCTGATCTCCCAAGATTCTAAACTTCTGAGATAATCCTCCCACTTCTGCATCTGCAGCTTAAAGACTCGCTTTCTTCTGCTTGTACTCAACAAGAGTTTGTACTCAAACATAACTTAAGCCCAAGTCTCACCCTTACATCAATGGGTAACCTCACCTAGATACCTTAGACCTGTACATAGCAACTGCTGCTGTAATCATAAAGACTATTCTGTGTTTATTTACACAATATTCTCATCATGCATTCCTTATAAATCTTTGCACAATTTAAAAAAGCACAGTACCTATGGATTACACTTGTATACCTCCTGTAGCTCAGATGATGCTTTTACAGCATCTATATTTTTAACTATTTCTGGTTTATACTAGGTGTTGTGGTGTATTGTGTGATTTATCAACCAGGGCTGTCTTTATGAGCCAGCAGGCGATAAAAGAGTAATCAGTTTACACAAGGAAGTGCACCCAGTCAGTAAGGCCGTTCAGTAAACACACTCTCCCTGTTCTCATTCACATTCCTGCATTATGCAACGAGTTTATCGTAAGCACCACGTAAGCACTCTATATAACCACGGATGTTTTCTGTTTCTGTCATGCAGGAAGGATATCCAGGATCTCTGATCTTAATCAACCGTGTTATGTGCCAACACTGTCATGCTCATGTGAATGGCAACAACTGAAAAAACCTGCTGCTCTGACTTAGCAAAAATCACAATCACTTACAGTAGTAAGCACAGCAAGATGCTTTAGCAAGTCATTAAATAATAAATCAATCTGGCTTCCTCATTAAACTCTGCCTTTTTGTATTTTCTCACATTTTGTAGTGTTGCAACCTGGAATGTAAATAGGTGAAGGGGCACCATATACAGTGCCGAATGGCCAAAGTTTGTGAACACCGGCCCATCACACCCATACATGGGCCTTCCTTAAACTGTTGCATAAAGGTGGGAGCACACAATTGTACAGAATGATTTTGTATGCTCACTGGCTCTAAGAGACACAATGGAAATGGATTTGCAGACATGTGGCAATCATATTGTTTTCCAAGGTTTGGTGTGGAAGAAATCAGGTGACCGGTACAGAACATTGACCACTTTAGGATAAACTTGAATCATGTCAGTACCTGGGCTTACTAATACTCTTGTAGATACCCACAGCCATGCTCCGAAATCTAGTTGAAAGGGGAGACTAAATTGAGAACGGTATGTTCAAAAAGAGGTGACACCCCCCCCCCAAAAAAAAAATAAAATAAAATAAACAGATGGGATTCATCCCATGGCTTTAAGACCAATACATTATTTATGGTGCCCTTAGATGGCACATATTTCTGTAAATGAAGTGATCACATAAAACCAGAATAAAAATACACCTGCTCAGGGAGGACTGTGACAGAAAACAAACAAACCTGAAAAGGGTGGAGTCAGATCATGCATACTTAAAGCCGAAGGTGGCAACAAAACTACAGTACTTCTATTTGTTAATATATTTTTTTCTGAAATATGCTTAAAATATACTACACTACATTATGCTTAAAATAAAACATGAAGGAAGCTATTAAAAACAAACAAAAAAAAATTCCGACATTTCAGACTTATATATTGCAGTAATATGAATCTCTGAATGATGGACAGATGAGCAGTCACACAGAGAACCCCAATATACATTATGTCTCAACAACCTAGTGACAGAGTTATATGAGGTCTTTATGTGAGGTGAGACTGAAAGTGAACTTTTTGGACTTGGCACAACACAGCTTCACACCACATGCAGCAATGCATGATGGAAGTTCTGTAGTATCACCTCTTGCATCTAAGACTACCTGATCACTTAATTAAAGGGCCTATGAGGGATGATATTGTCATGAATTTATTAGTTTTGATAGCTTCTTTGCAATTCATGATTTTGTAATTACAATTCTTACATTTTAGCTGTATTACAAAAAAGAAACAAAACCCACTGCATTTATATTGTCTAATGCTTCAAAATTATTTCCTATCGCTCCATGCCATTCATTCCCAACTTAGCCCACTTTAGTTCCAAGTGAAAATTTTATTAAAAGTCATTTAATAGCAAGTGTTTTAAAGACAGTGAAACAGACACAGACATTGGCACTAGTGTGCTTTATTGCTGTACAGGAGTTTTATAAAACATAATTAAAACAAAATATGTTTCCCACAGACACGCATGTATTGGAGCAATAGTTAGATACATATATCTTGTAATGCACAAAAAGAACATGACAAAGAAAAAGTGGGAACAGTGACTTCAGAAATGCAACATCCACGTTGATGCAGGAATATTCATTAACGAGTTCAGAGAAATTGAGCAAGCACAGGAACTAAAGCTGTCCGTTTCTGTCTGGGAGACTGAGGGGATGGGAGGGGGACTAAAAAAGGAAGAGGGATCCCCTCAACAAAGTCCTTCTTTAAAATGGAACTTGAACTAATGAATCATTTTAAAAATGCTGTTTTTGAGAGAAGGGAGGTTCACATTACATGGATAAAACACAATGTCCACACAGGAGTCCGGAAAGTTCCACAGCACCAGATGAGACGGAAGATGATATGTCTGTATGATCACAACGCAGCACACTAAACACAAAGTAACAGTGCAGTGTGCTATTCATGCTCTAAGGTATCTTCTTTTTTTAAACTAAAGTGTAGAAAAAATGGGCTCCTACTGCACAATAGTTGTCATTACAAACTTTTTTGTAATGTGCATGAATTACAGGCATTATGAGAAAGGATCAATTTGGGTGAACAAAACAAAGTATGTAGTTCATGCTAACCCTGTATAGCAGTAGCAAAGCAAAAAAAAAAAAAATCATTCTACTTGCAAACATCATACAGAACATTGAGCTGTTTACCATAACTGGTCTGTATCCAGCATCCCAACAGCACTGGATTACAGTGTTAAAAGTGACACACCATAGTCAAGCAATGGTGTGTGTTTCATCATGCCTCTGGGAATCCCTGGTTTTACTTCAAATGCCAAACCACGGGGCACAGATCTTAGGCCCGCAGTCTTTAGTTTGATCAGAAAGCAAAGCCTGAAAATCCATTTCTAATTTGTCGAAACAAACCTTTCTGGCAGGGTATTTTGATTAAGGGGCAGTGTGAATCTATGGGAGTGGGCAGCTATGTATTTCTCATTAAATCACTCAGTACATATATGGCCTTGATATATCTCAACTATGCAAGTCACTTTAAATTATGTTCTAAGATCATAAATGTTTCATTTACAAAATCATTTCATAAATACATTTACAATCACCAAATAATATCAATTACATAGAAACTAAATGATAGATTCTTGAATAAGACTAGTCTCGTAATAAACGTGAACATCAGTGGTGGTTTTGCACTGAATGTGCTTTTGTAGTTTACAACTAACAATCTGTCTCCAGGAAAATTACATTAACATATTAAACTCTCTCTCTCTGATATTTCATTTTATTTTTCACAGGTAGTATGAGTGTGCGCTTACTTTAACATTCTTAAATTCATATTGAACAGATGTTTTGCTGTGTCTCAATAAAACTGGGTAAATGGGTAGTTTTATCTTGACCCAAGCATGAATGAAACCAAGTTTGGAGACCCATTTCAATCATGTCAGTAGAACACATCTGAAATAACCCTACTATAGTTAAAAAAAAAAAAAAAAAAAAAAAACAGGTCTGTACTAAAATGTGGCCTGATGAAGGTCAAGAAATTACAGACAAAAAAAATCCAAGTAAAACAATAATAACTGAACATACGGAGAAGTGATTGTTGCCGTGCAAAGATGACGGGTATTTACTGATTATATAAACTGTTTGAGCGTCACTGCAGACGTGACATTTTCATATCATTATTTTTAAAAGGTTCCACTTCAGAAGTGTATGAAGAGGCGCTTATCATTCTGATCATTACAACTGCAGTTCTTTATATTGGACACTTCCAGTCCATATAAAGCTCTAGACAGATAACACAGAAAGCAATGTCTCATTACGAATTAAGCACATGTATATATTACAAATTGAACACTTGTTTTTTCATCTTTTTGAGATGGTATTTACTTGTACTAATTAAAAACAAATGATAGCTTGTGGCCTCAAACAAGGCCAGAAAAGATACAGTAAAGTTCAAGTAATTGCACAATGACAATGTTCTACTGACAGCAAACAGTGATGCCTGTATACTTCAGTGCTTTAACATAAACTCCTGGTATCCTTGCTGAAGTACAGGATGGCAAGTACAGGATGGCGTCCCTGTCCAATTACTTCTACACTGCACTGTTGTTGCGCTGTAACATGGTCAACTGCCTGTACAGTGGCATCAACTCCAGTCCAATGGTTTCTTCCAACTTTTAAAAATCGGGTGAAATTATTATTTAAATTCACACGTACGTTTGCTTTTAATGAACTAACCGGTTATTGGTTCCGCTTGTCTTACGTCAGATAGAAATTACAGAAGTAGTAGTTTCCTGTGTTATACACTTTAAATTTCAATATTTTTGTTATACTCTGTTTGTCTGCTGTCTGTGTTGGCACTGAGCGTGCAATACTCCACTCGGTTAAATGTGTGCTTAGCATCTGAAAGTGGTGCTTGTGTCAGACGAAAGTGCACCCTGGGATATCACTGAGAGTTTACCTGAACCCACAAGAGTTCACAAAAGCCATTTTTAATGCCCGTGACATCTGAAGGTGGGTCTCAGAAGCACCTGAAAAAGTGTGAGACATAGCTGCATCGCTGAACCTGAAGTAAAGACACAGTTCACAAAGGAGGTCAGCACAAAGAGACTCGTTATGTAAACTGTAGAAATGTCTGCAGCCCAGCTCCTTTATGCCATGCTGTCCCTAAGCCGGGCCACCAATACCACCTTTTTATCAAACTGAGGCAACAGAATCACAAGAGCAGCCAGCACCAGTTTGATCTGAAGTAGCAACACTGAAATACGGTATACAAATAGAGACTACAGTGCAGCGAGATGGGTTACAGATATAATCGCGATCTCTGTGACTCGAACAGAGTCTTCAACACAGAGCAGCATTCGAATCTGACAGAAGGGTCACCAAGACACAAGACATGGCAGTACGTCCTTTGGGTTCCATATTATTTGGTGCCTGAGAGACAGATATGAGATTCTCCTTGGGCTCATCCAAATCATGAGTGATAAGAGAGAGTTAGAATAAAAGGAAAGGGGAAAAAAAACAATATCTGTGTCTTTTTTAGTCCTATCTGTGTTTCCATCCTCAAGGACACACGATCAGCAGAGGTACCACTTTCTTAAGGTGATGATGTTTTCTTGGTCGTTTTACTCTTGTGCTTTATTAGTATGGTAGGGGAGCCATGTGTCTGGAGCCAGGCATTCTGCCAGTCTGTTCGACCATCGCACACACTCCGCCTCCGGCGCAAAAAATCTTGGAAAGTAGACCCCGGATCCCCCCACACACAGAATCGCCGGAAGACCTGGGAAAGGATAAAAAACAACAACAACAACAACAAAAACATTAGTGGAATAATATTCAGTATAATACTACATACTCAGAATACTTACCAGATACTCAGATTTACTGGAATTGCAAATTGATTTCAATGAACATTAAAAGCAAAACAAAAAGGACAAAAAGAAGCCAATGTGTGAAAACAATTAGGAAATATGGCTAAAAAACACTGTGACAAGTTAGGATAATTATACAAGCACTTGGTCAAATTCATATTTTTGGTGTGCCACCATTTCTCTTTTTACATCCCTATGGTGTATAAATGATTAATTTACCCAAACTGACCAGCTGCCAAATACCTGGGCATGAATTACCCACAAAGGTCGAACTTTGCCCTGATAGCTGCTTGACATAATGCATATGTATGAGGAATATACTGTAGCAGATCTCGTTGCACAGCCATAAGCAAAATCCTACGCCATTGCTTAAAGACAATCAACATGCAGATCTGAAATCTGACTGCTGGGTTAGGGATTACCACATGGGTTAAAAACTGCTGGGTGACCACGTTTCTTTTACTTCCCCAGTATGTTTTGTCCTGTTTAAAAACACTTTACTGGTATTCAGGGTAGCAGAGCACCATGAGCTGTGAGGACTACCGCTTGACTCCAACAAGACGTAAAACATGGAAATGAGAAGCTGTGCTAAAAGCAATTTAGAAAAGGCATTAAAATACGCTGCCCAGCCATAAATAAATAAATAAATATATATTTTTAAAAAGTCACCATTTCAGAAGGGTAAAAAAAAAAGGCTTGATAAAAATGCATCATACAAAATGTTAGTAGAAATCATAACTATGTTTAATAGTGAAAGTAAAAGCATATCTACATACAGTATGCACACACAATGTGCTGAGAACTCACAGGATTGGGATTAAACACCTATGAGATATCTGTTTATAAAAAAAAAAAAAAAAACTTGTTAGTGAGACTAATAAAAAACTTCAAACGTTTGGACTTTGGAACGGTGGAAAAAGGTCATTTGGTCTGATGAGTCCAAATTGACCTCACATCTAAAATGATGAGCATCACGAGCACATGTGAGCTTGCATGTGCCCACTGTACAATCCTCTAAAGGTAGTGTTACAGTATGATCTGGGGGTGCTTCAGTTGGTCAAGTCTAGGCTCAGAAATGTTACAATTTAATGAAGCCAGCTGATGACCTGAATGTACTGAATCATATCAATGGTGTTTTCTTCCATGATGGCATATTGCAGAACTCAAATTGTGAAATGGTGGTTCTGGTAGCAATAATAATCACTGGCACACATAAATTGCACACTACATTAAACTTAATTACAACATGCAAAGAGTCAACATACTGGAGTGTGTGACTTTTTTGGGCCAGGCAGTGCAACTATTGCAAAAATTGTGTGAAAAAACACTGTTCATATTGCAACAGAATTATGGTGCATTGTAGGAGTTCAGGGCACCTAAGGAGAGCTGGAAAACGAGCTTATACCTATGTGTTGGTACAGTATTCTCCCATCTCTTACACCTCAGCATCCAAAGAAGTTTGTGGCCGGTTTACAGCACTTGCTATTAACTATTTACATATTTACCCAGACTGGTCCGTTTAATCCCTCCTTATGAATAATCAACAGGGGTCCGTAAATCATTGACACCATACTGATGGAATATTCCATTTTTTTTTGCAATTCTAATGTGATCAATATTCCCTTGTGTAAGGGAACTGTGTGGTGTGAAGTCACCACAGAGGCACTTATGTAGTGTGGCACAGTTTAAAACACCAATCACTGTCAAATCAGTGACATGCACACAGCCTAACCTATATGCCTAATACAACAAACATAACTGGTGAATCAAAACTACTTATGTGTTTGACAGTAGTGCTGAACAGAGAAAATTTGTATCTAAATAGCACAGCTGGTCAGTGTGTGTACAAGATGGTTAAATGGTTAAATGCACAACACTCCAAGCTTGCAGAAAAGACTGGAGAAGACCCCGACATATAACCTTGATTCTCCTTCTATGGAGATATTGGGCTGGGACTTGATGAGGTTTATCCCTAACTGTCACCATGTGGAAAGGTCAGGAGGACATATTGGCCCTATCATCATATATATGCCAGGGAGATGACCAGACTACATTATCCACAAACCTATTAAACTCATTGATAAACATACGGCAAAGGGCACAGCAATCAAGGAGCATCATTAGAACAAAATTAGGCAAAGGTTAGTCATATATTCACCTATTAATCCATTAGATGACTTAAATCTGGTTTCCTGTCTCTCACTTCTTCCATCAGTCTTCAAAGATTTGTACTCACAAACGGCACTCACAGCACCACATAAAACAGATTTCTAGTATTTATATCGGGAACCGTGGGGAAAAAAAGGAGATTATTGTTTTTTGTTTTTTTAGAGCATACTGTAAGGCTGTATTCTATGAAATCCAAGAGTTAACCCTAGTGCAACTGCTTTGCTGGAATTCATGTATGAGAAGAATGCTGGTGTATTGAACTTTAAACACAGTGTAACAGTCAGTAAAAATGTGTGAAAGAACAATATCATTCTGTCTTTACCTGGAACCTTAGCTTCATCATATGTTCATTACGAGAAGCAGTAAGTAGAAAAGAAGTCGTACATAATCTATTACAAATAAAAAAAAAAAACTATTTGAATGCTATCCAAGGTGTGTGTGTAAGTTTCTAACACAAAGAAACCCCCATGTTAATGCTTCTCTTAATATGATTATAAGCACCTGTCCTCATCGCATCAAACAAAATAAAACATTGTAGTTCCTTTTGGTTTCAATAAAAGTTCTCTCTACTCGTCAAAACTCTTAAACGTTATATTATGAGGATATTGCTTAACAAATATATTATGTTACGTGTATATGAGTGTGTCTGTAATTTGTGTAAGCAATATAAACACATTCTGTAATAAATACATAACATCATAGAGATTAATATTATGAATCTGCAGGTAAGAGTTTGTTACCAATATTAAATATTAAGCCACTTGAGAACTGACATCTGATTGTCCTCAGATGCACTTTCAATGATATTTAACGACCATGGCAGATAGTAGAGAAATAATACCTTTTAAGACCAGCATATTTCTACAGACTCACACAATCATAGTGGGAAAAAAAAACTAATCAGATTGACTTTAGCCACAGATAAAGACAGATTAGTAAGGTTTCTCTGCTTTCGGCTTATTTCCCTCTCCTTACAGCATGTTCCTGGCAAGGCTTGAGCCTGAGGAGCATTAGAAGTTCATCTGAGATCTCTTATTCTGTTTCGCTGTTCAGCAGCACGGTCCTCACCTCACCTCAATCCAGAACACCAAGTCTAGGACAGGATGATTCGAAACATTATGTTTCCTTAACAGCGGAGGACAAAGTACAGGTAAAGTGTTCACTGAAGATGGAGAGGATTTACAGGATACAGGCAGAAAAGAGCATAATGTTATATTTATTAAAGGTACTTCCCATCAGCTGCATAAATCTTCCCTAACATACTGTATCAGGTGAGCATGTGATTTCCCTGCCAGCCACTACACAAAACTGTCTGATTTGAGCTGGTGGATCCCTGTAACCTGGCAGCATCACTGTAATAGTGACAGTATCAATGACACCAGCATTTACATCTGCTGGAGCTTGGTTAGATTTCAACCCATGGATGATTAGAGCAGTGTCAATATTTGATAAGATAGAACACTAAGATGGAGCACTTGAATCTCAGCATGTGCTTACTGTGTATATACCAAAAACTGCACACTACATACGTACACATTAAGTTTTCACTCTGTACATTCGTGTGCTTAAGCTTTTGTACATTGGTCTCCAAAGAGAAACTATAATGCATTTGAAAGAGATAGACGCATGTGGTTATTTTAATATAGGAGGCTCAGTCAGAGCACAGATAAAGTTTCTAATGACATAAGGCATGATTCAGCAGGCAACAAAAACCATCTGAGCAGGTGGACGAATTCTATAAAGAGGCTCTTTCTCAGGCACAAATAAATAAATAAAACCCAAGGGGGGGAAAACTGAAAGAAGGGATTGATTGAATGAAGGCTGGAGTGAGTCAGCAATGAAAGAGAAAACACCAGCAGGAATGGAGGTACTTGAGTAGAAAACTGCAGCTCACTTGTCGTTTTTATTCCACTGACACAGTACATCAGTCATCACACAGGTATGAAGTTAAAAAAAAAAAAAAAAAGCAGCTTCAAATCATAGGAGGAGATTTACAGGTATTAAGAGAAATAATAAAATGTAAAATGCTACAGTAGGAATTTCTCAAATCATTAATCTGTCACAATCTCATCATTTGGCTTTAAACTATAAAGCTTCTATCCCAGTAACATGCCACTGCACATTATAATGCCAATGTACATTCCAATACGCTTACGAAGACCCTTACACAACCTTCAACAGATAAATGAAGTTGTAAAAGCACAGAGCTGCAGTTTCCTATAAAAAAAATAAAAGGAGGCGAGATGGCCAGGGTAAAGGAAAGCTAAAGAAAGTGGCAGCTATAAGAGACTCACCCCGTCCCTACACAGACACTACGGCCATGCCCAGGTTAGAGCGCGGCCCCTGCACCAAAGGGAGAGAAGTTGAGGTGCCCCCTCTGGAAGAGAGGAAGAAGAGAGAATAAGACACAGAGGCTTCAGAGCATAGGAGTAAATCAAGCAGTTCAGAAACACTTAACAGATATGGACATGTAAGTCCGACATGCAAAAGTATTGAGCATCCCCTTTATTTTTTCATATTAAATTAAACTTAATTAAATAATGTAGATTAAAGAAATTGGAACAAATGTTTTTCTGCAACAGCCTGGAAAGTTTCTAATGATAAAATAAAAAAAACAGGTTCTTCATGTACTGTAACAACCTTAGTAGCAACCTCATTTTTTCTCTTGTCTGTACCAACCACTCTGCATTCAGTATTACCAGTATACTAATCACCAGCCTGATCATCTGTAATTATCTGCACCTCACTGGTTCATTTCTTACGTTAAATGTTTTTCATCCTAGAATGCTCCATAGACCACTGTGTGGCTTAACAAACAAAATAATCCTCCGAAACACGTCAGGTACAGGGACTGGAATCAAAAAATGAAAATCAAATACGAGAGACAAAAAGTCCTCCAGGAAGCCTGGAGAACTACTCCTTAAAACTACATTAAGAAATACATAAAAGTCTGATTCTTTGAAAGCAAAATATCAAGATTTTTGCACAGTGCTGTATAGGCAGCCAACTGAGGCCATGGGTTTTGTAAAAGTTAAAACTTGTTTGTGCTGTTCCCAGTACATGGAGTTGTGAATGAAGAAAAGTGATCATCTACTATATTTAATGAGCAAAACATCATAAAAAAACATCTGACAAAAACAAGCATCTAATTGCACTAATACAGTAAATGTTGTCTGCTGAGAAGGTCATAAAGTACATGAACATGTTATAACAGATGACACCTGAGGCAGCTCAAGACTCCTAAATTAGTCAAAGAGATAAGTGGAAACACTTTGTTCCTCTAACTGTCTCCTGTTTGCCCTGACTTCTGACTTAGTTAGGAACAGTGTGTTCCCTAATCAATAATGTGCACTAGCCAGAAAGGGCTAATCAAATTTATGATTATTATCATGAAGATCATCATTAAAATATTTTGCTTTTTGCACATTAGTAGTGAGGACATACAAATAGAGACATGTGGCACAGGCTGCCAAGTGAAACATGATGCATACATGTGCCAGTGCAAAGGAGAAGACGACTGCATTAAAAGGCCATTTCCTGCTTCCGAGTGCCATAAGGACATTAAGGGCTCGAGTGTCCTTTTGGAGTCAACCTCTGTTGAGGTTAGAGTTGAGTAATGGAGAGGGCATATCTCTGTAGCCATCTGGCTTTTATCCATTCAGGCACTATGAGAAATGAACAGCCTGCTGTATGTACAGTAATGCTTTAGAACAAACCTGTGTGCTGGTTGTCACAATGCAGTATAAAGAGGAATATTATTATTATTATTATGATTATTATTATTATCATCATCATCATCATATTTTATTATTATTATTATTATCATCATTAATAATAATAATAATAATAATAATAATAATAACAATAATAATGTCCAGTGTGATATTAAAATATTCTCCTAACTGAACATTTGAAAAATGTTCACCATAAAGAAAATAAAACTATGCTAGTGTATTTGTTTTTCTAAATAGTCTGTTTGTGTTTACCTGGCACAGACTGCTGAGCTAAAAAGCAAGTCTTAAGTTACCAGCTCTGAGCTTTAGTAGTAAAGAAATAAGCCTATGCGCACCAGCTTATGCAGCTTAGTAAAAAGAGTGTCCAGTTTCAGAGTGCTAGAGTTTAGACCGCTAACCTCAATAGTGGAGATTCTGTACCTGTGAATATTTCATTTGCCACTTAAATAATTAAAGCTTTATTCAAAGTGCAGGAAAGGAGTGCATATGCATGGTCCTTTTATTGTTTAAGATGGCTTTTATGGCCATGGCTCTAAATTCACTGCTTTGCTTACTTCCTGGTTTACAGGCAGTCATGTGACCACATGGGCCATATCATGTGACAGAGCAAGGGGATTGAGGGTTGAATGGGAACTTGTAACTGTAGAACCTGTGGCACCAAGTGTTCTAGAAGCAGGAAGGGGTTGGGTATCACTAGTAATGCGCTCAATACACATACTCATCGGGTCTGGTATGTAAAAATTAAAATATTTTTTTAAAAGGTGAACTGGACTGAGATGTTTTTTCTTTGCTAGATGTATAAAAATCCCTCTCATTTGATGAGGCCACTGAGTGCAAGAGGAAGAATATCCACTCTCCACTCAGGGAAGCTACAGCAATTATCACTAATGACAACTGCTCAGCTGACGTGTTATGTTCAATGACAAGTGGCTATTGTGGGTTTACTACACCTAAGTGCCAGGGAGACCAAGCTGACCTATATAGAATACATATTCATAAATCATTATAGCTTGGCAGATCTTGCATAATGTGATGGCCACAGTGGGGGGGGCAACCACTTTATATTCTGAGACAAAGTGTTAGTATTAACATCCCCCCCCCCCCCACATATAAACACAAAATATGTTCCAAAATTATCAAATACAAAAAAATACCAATTGCATCTTAGTTTTGAAGCAAATGTTTAGAAATTATGTATGAGACACATAAACAAGGGTCTCCATATGTAAATGTTATAAATTATATAATGCTATTGTTGACTTGTAGGAAGTAAACACTTTTTAAACTGAATAACATCTTTTCAGGACAATGCCTAATACATAAAACAAAGTGCATGTCACCTAATTCCAGAAATCATAAATATCACCATGCAAACATATTATACATACTCCAGTTTTAAGGGTACGCAGAATGATTGTATATAACCATCACGACCCTTATCACATTTCCATATTAGTATTTCAACAGCATTACCCCTATTTCGGTCTTCACCGAAAGAGTGACAGTTCTGTGGAGGATGTGCAGCATACAGCATATCATAAATGTCATGGCTGAATATCTAAATCTCGTAGCCAGCAGACAGGGAACATTTGCTTGGCATGATTTAGGTGTTGATCTGACAATGCAGGGTATGAACCGCATGTGATTTATGACCACCGTCACCTCATATGCGTCACGTAATCTCAGGCCCCAGATGTTAAAGTATAGCCTCCATATTGTACTCGCATACAGCCCTGATAAAGATTTAAAAAGCACACATTTGATAATGTGTCATTATAAGACATGGCTATTGCAAATGCGTTTACTATATATATTGAATATATTAGAACATATTCTTCAGGAAATATTATTTCTATCAGGATACAAGGCATTTTGTGTTTCATGTGAAATGTTAAAATGTTAGAAATTAATATTGGAAAAATATAAATTATGATCTTGATTATTTTGATATCTTCGAACATGATATACATGTACAACCTGGCCAAATGAAAGTCCACATTTCAGAAGGGCAAAAATGCTGAAGAAACTGCTGAAGTGACTAGAATTGGATTAAGAACTGTGCAACATTATTGAAACCTGGAAGAATAGTACTGAATCATCAACTTCACAGAAGAATGATCTGAAAAAAAAATAAATCATCAATGACCATGACTGGAAATCACGTGACAGTACAAATCTCAGCTATGTTTATAAGTGATCATAACAGCTACGTATCCATAAGAAAACCACTTGCTATGAAGTGTAAAAACAGATTGGACTTTTGAGCAATGGCAATTGCGGACTGATTAGTCCATAGGATGAGACAATGGATGTGTCAGGGTAAGAAGGGAAGCGCATGTAGCAATGCACGCATCACGTATAGTGGCCACTGTACAAGCCTCTGGAGACAGTGTCATGATCTGGGGTTGCCTCAGTTGATCAGGTCTAGGCTCAACAACATTACCTTGTAAAGCTGACTACCTGAATGCACTGAATGACTAGGTTATCACATCAATGCTTTTTCTTCTCTGATTGTGAAAAAGTGATTCTGAGAGCATGAGGAATCATTTTCACACATAAACCGCCCATCACATCGCATGCCATAATGAAAGGTAATGTGTACAAATGCAATATTTGGGTGTACTTTTTTGGAAAGGCAAATATTTTCTAATAAGGTGTACATTATGCCCACCTTTCACCAAAATTCACTACATTTTTAAATTTCCTCTAAGCATCTATTAAATCTCCTTAGTAACAACAATCACCCCATTTTCCCTAACACAGCTGTTGTAACTTACTCACTCACTCATCTTCTATATCACTTTATCCTGTATTCAGGGTCGCGGGGGACCTGGAGCCTATCCCAGGAGACTTAGGGCACGAGGCGGGGTACACCCTGGACAGGGTGCCAATCCATCGCAGGGCATACACACATACACACACTCATTCACACACTACGGGCAATTTGGGAACATACATGTCTTTGGACTGTGGGAGGAAACCGGAGTACCCGGAGGAAACCTACCAAGCACGGGGAGAAAATACAAACTCCATGCACACAGACGCGGGAATCGAGCCTGGCCGGGAATCGAACCCAGACCCTGGAGGTGCAAGGCAACATGTTGTAATTCTTTAAAAAAAAAAAAAAAAAAAAAACTTTCATAGGCTGCCTTCTTTAAATACACAATACATTCCTATTTTATATTCTGAAAATCATAAAACAAAGGCCTTTGTAATAATAAAAAAATAAATCAGTTTATCTTCAAATTTTCTGGCTCTCTCTGCTATTCATTTTAATTCTTGACAATTTTATTTTTTCCTGTTTTTTTTTTTTGGAAAAGTAAATGTCAGCCAGTGAGAAATGCCAATCAAGTGGAAACCTCCTGGCGTGAAGCTTCATTAAGGTTTAATACAATGCAGGCATTAGCCTTCTCTGTACACGCACACAGTGACACAATGAGAAGCTGAGCAGGGATACAATGATAGCTTTGGCCTGAGGATCTGTGCCACTGGCTCGTCTCTACAGTACATGCAGTGATATCCCAGTAAACATAATCTCCAGATAACTTCCCCTCAACTCATTTGGCAAAGTGCTAGGGATGGAAGGACATGGAACTTTCAGCTCTCACTTTCATTAACCTTGATTACCTGTGCCACTGGGAGACCCCTGCATCCTCCCTACTCCCCACCCCACAGGGGTCTTCTGAGTTTACCTGACTGTGATGGCTGTCCATATGCCTGTGTAGCAAAGAGGCACTGGATGCAAGAGATTTGTGGTGTCCATCGTCCTCTAATGTTCCTGTTGAGACAGAAGGTGTGTCAAAAATACTGTATGAACCCCAGTCATGGTAAAAAGAATAACCAGTCATACTAATCAGTTTTGACACTCCTAATGTTAAATGTCAACATTTCTGAACATGTTAATAAAAATTATTTGCTGTTTCAGCAAAGGGTAACTTTTGAAAGAGATTATAAAACCAATGGGCCACACTAAAAGGACAAAAGGACAAATGTATAAGATAGATTGGGGGTTTGACAGAGGCCAAGATGGAGAGACACTACAGATGGAGTGATGGCTCATAGGGACACTTTATCAACTCCAGAGCCTTTCAGACTAATCATAGACTCCCTTCTCTGATAGACTTAATTTTCCCCATGGCTCAGGATCTTCCTCCTCTATGTGCCATGGTCATCTGGGTCAAGGTCATGCTGGCTGATCATGTAGCAGCTTAAACACTACCCCCCCAGAGCACGGCCACTGTTGGGTAACTGAACGCATAATTATTACACTTAAGGGTTTCCCTTAAGGGTATGAATAATATGTTTTTGTGTCACCTTTGTTATTAGTCTTTGGATGCCCGAAGGCTTTTTTAAAGTGAGTCTCTACATGACCAGAGATTACAGCAAATTTAATACACATCTCTCTTCAGACACAGCTAGTTTTTGGAGATTACCATTGGAGAACTGGTTCCCGTTCTCCATGGGGGCAGGAATAGGGGAGTTGGGTGAGGATGTTCGGTGATTGGCGTTTTTGTCCTGTAGCTGTGGCGATGAAGTAGTGGGACCTTGCTCTTCTCTTCCTGGAAGGTTCATGTTGGAGTTGGAAAAACCTGAAAAAAATTGAATACATCAAGAGATATTCTGATGAGATTCTGTAATTTATACGTCCTCTGACACACACTGAAAGTGCAACTCTATATTAACACATTAAATTTCCATGTAAAAGATCCATATAAATATTTGTAGATGCCAACAGTTCAAACCAATGACATTTGGCCTCAACATGATGACATGGTGGAAGGAAAGACAACATCTGGCATGTCCAGCTTAGCAGGACACAAATCGTAGCAGCTGCAACGTTCAGCCACATGGGAGTGATGACGCCTGGACAGGAGGCAGCGGAAGCAGCAGGAGAACTGTTAATCCGTATGGCACGTAGGCCTGCTTAGATCTTACCGCTGCTAAGATGAATTTAGCACAGAGGGTCAGCTGCCCCTTCAACACATTGCCATCATTTCCATTACAGCATGCTCTCAGGCAGCTCCGGTGACCTCGATTTCTGCAGCCTAAACACGATCTAGAGCTAACACGAAGGTAGGTCATCATCTACAGTATCGCTATTATTTGGAATGCCATACAACAGAATTTAATAATTATGTTTTAGACAGTCTTTTATAATGCTAGGGAAATGCAGTTACTAATGAGAGTAATTCTTAGAAATAATCATCAGTTTGCACTTGTTTGCATCCATAATCAAAGCCTTTATTTTTCCTGTCTCTTCAACAGGAACATATCATAAAACATGAAACCTAACAGGACACCCCTTTCACTCAAGATGATAGACAGGTCATCTCATTAATAAAGTAGGAGCTGAAACTGAGTCACCACATAGTCTCCTCCCAGATCCGCACTCATCATCTCCCTCTAGGTTTCACTGATATCAGAATGAACATGATGGTTCACAGACCCACTATTGCATCTATGATGCAAAAGTTTAATGGCATGTGATGTATTATACAAGATTCTACTGGCGCATTTGTCCAAGGATATGTCTAGTTGAGATTTATCTTGTCTATCTTGATAAAGACAGGTGGCGTGTCAGTGGCAGTGACCACAGGAACATTTGAGGACACATGCTTTTAAACAGCTTGGGAATAATGATACATATGTCAGGGCGATTAACACACACACACACACACACACACAGACATGCATGCACACAGATACATGCACACACAGTTACCCGCACACTGTACTGTAGTTTAAGTGGTCATTTCCTCCTCACATACATTTGCCTTAATGACTACTGTATATATGCGCACTCACCCTCCAGGGAATCACATACGCTTTGCTATGGAATTACAGTACCTATGCACACACTAGAGGACTTTGATATTTAATATTTTATGACTATATCATCTTCTGCTCATATAATATTGATGAGCCTAGTGCTAATACACCCTATGCCCCCTTCAGCCTCCACCATAAAGGGAGGCGGTGGCTTCTGTGCCTGAATTTTCACACTCTTGCTCTTTTATTACAGAAGACGCCTGTACAAGAATGGTAAAGCAGGGACAGATAAAGTCGAATAGGCTCAGGAGAGCTTCAGTGTATACAGTCGTGGCCAAAAGTTTTGAGAATTACATAAATACTGGAAATTGGAAAAGTTGCTGCTTAAGTTTTTATAATAGCAATTTGCATATACTCCAGAATGTTATGAAGAGTGATC
>JAOTRS010000047.1:9220047-9232163 GCA_028565755.1 Dinotopterus cunningtoni
GTGAAAACTAATATTTGTGTCATTCTCAAAACTTTTGGCCATGACTGTACATTCTCGGCTCCTTTTGCCTACTTTAAAGTAGACTATCATTTTATGTACTGTGCAGTTATATACAGAAAATCCACTAGTCTGCTTGAATGTAATTCTGCATACACTGTTACTGAAGGTAGTTACGGTATATAAACTAAGGCACATTCCTGTATTACTCGTTGTATTTATGTCAGATTGTTTCTCATGATCTCTGTGACCACATGGGCTTTTTGTGGGTATCTGGTATATGGTATCTTGGATGGACTGGCTTTGCTAAATTGGCCCTCAGTGAGAAGAAGTGTGTGTGAACATGCATGTGCATGGTGTCCTGCATTGCATACAGACCTTCCCAATTTTTGGCCATATATATGTTTCCTAAAAGTAATATACTATACATGTAAGCAGATAACAAATCATCAGATTACCAGGTACACAGTTCACTGGTAATTCCAAGAAGTACACGTGGTGAATATGATGCCATTTGGAAATCAGTTATAATACTTCTACTACTACAACTATTAATAATAATAATAATAATAATACAAAGAGAAAGACGAAGGAGATATTTACGTGATTACTATGTGTGGCATTTAAGTCAAACCAGGACAACAGCAGGATAACAGGACACAGTTATGAGAAAAAAAAAAACTTAATTTTTTTTACATAATCCCCTGCTACACTAATGCATTTATCCCAGCGTTTTCCTAGTGCTTGGATACCATTAAGGTGGAAAGTTTTCTCAGTACGCCGGAGCCATGATCAAACTGCCTGTTATTCACATACAGTATCTACAGCCTGCTTTAAAATGTTTGCACCATTTAGATGTTTTACTGCAGTTAAGAGTCTCATCACCGTACTGTGCTTAAAGCCTTCTGTAAATGTCAATCAGTTTTACATCTTTAATCATGAGAAATTTCATCCCCCAGAAAGTCCCTCAAAATAATTACTGATTATTTCTCGAATTAAAGATGAATTAAAGATAACAGAGTATAAATATCAGAAATATACTAGATATAAATAGATTAAACAAAACCAAAACGATAGATATTATGATAAAATGATTACACTGTATGTAATTTTTCTAGTGTACGCTACTTGAGTGCCTGATTTAGCTTTGTTCCTTCTGTCTGTGCAATATAACATTATAGGCTCATTAATTTAAAAATGCATTCAATACTAAATCTTTAAGTAATGTGACATGCCCGGTGCACAGAGCAGAAATTATGGCCTATCAAATCAATGTTTCATGAAATGTGTGCAAGGGTGTGTGTGGGGGCGTGTGCCTTTGAACACCTGGAAAATTAAACGTGTAGAAGGTTTATTCATGGCGTTCTATCATGATAGTATGATCAAGGATGAGTCATTAGTTACACCTCTCTTAGAGAAAGGCTCAGTTAAACATGCAGTCAACCTCCTGGCTGGGGTTTTTTTCAGCGCTGCACTTCATCACTCCAGCTCACAGTGCACCTGCGTCTAATTAACACTAGACTTATATCCATATCTACATTGTGAAAGCTTGCCGATGTCGGTGTGCGACCATGCTTTTTTACCGATTATTTTGCTTTCATGTTGCTCATTTTTGGCTGTTTATCCAGTCTGCCTTTTTAATCACCTTTAGACTTTGGGCATCAATAAGTCGGTAAGCGTTTACACCTGACTGCTTCACGGTTTTTGATGTTCACCAGTGTATCATTTAGCACCATTATTTTACGATGGATTGTTTCCATCCATCTATCATCTATACCACTTATTCTGTGCATGGTAGCATTGGGCCTGTAGCCTATGCCAGGGAACTCAGGGCATAAGTTGGTGTGCCAACTTACTGCAGAGCACAAGCATGCACACACACATACAACCAATTATATAATGAGGGCGATTTAAAAAGGCCAATTGATTTTTCTTTCTTACTTTCTTTCTTTACTTTCAGCTTTCATGCTTTTGCTCCTTTCCCTTTTGCTCAGGAAATTTTGGTCTTTACACCCATACTCTCTCACACACACACAGAGAGGTGGAAGCCAAGCCGTGGTCAGGGTCATAGTGGACTTATGCTCATAAATCCATATGATGGACGTGCATTGGGTTAAAAGTCCCCTATTCGAATATAAAGGTTTAATGAGAAAAGAGGATCCCGCGGTCGGGACAGCTTGACATAGGACACATGTACTCTTCCCATTACACACCAACATACTAGACACTATGTCAGTGGGAAAGCAGTCTGGTACCTCTGTGTTGTTTATTTATTTATTGTCATGGTAAAAGGATGAGATTTAATGCATCATCATGCATCCTCACTTTGACCCAATTAAGCAAGACTCGCTATGTGCCAAGTACGATTCTTTGAATGTGTGCATGGGCTGTAGCATTAGAGGTAGCAGGCCAGAAAACACACACACACACACACATAAAAACTCACCGCTATCTCTAATCTTTCTCCCGGTTGTGGACTTGCGGAGCAGACTGCGCCCAGAACTGAAAAGTGTATTTAACTCATCAAGGGGGCTTGTGAGGGATCTCCCATTAGCTGGATTGAACAGCAGTGGTGAGGATGAACATGAGTGTGCTCGCCGTGGCTCTGGCCGAGAAGACTTCACTGGTGAGAAGGGAGGCTTGGCACTGCCCGGGGGTGTCTCTGCTAAACTGTGCCCTCCTTTATGAGTCATTTTGGAGTCTGCATTAGCACGGCTCAGGACCTGGAAGTTCGCTTCAGGGGGGAAAGGGAAGTGCGATGGAGGCCGATAAGGTGGAGGAGGAGCTGCAGGTGGGGGTGGAGTCAGAGGTGGAGTCGATTTGTCAGGTATTAATACAGAAAGACTAGGGGAGGAGTCAGCTCTCTGGCGACTATACTGGGGGGAAAGCGGGCTGCCGCCATCTTGGCTGGAGTAGTTAAGGTTAGTCTCGAACACGGGCAGCTTTTTTACTTCGAGAGGGGTGAGCGGGGACTCATCCGAGGCTGGAGAACATGTGACTGGTGATGGAGGGAACACCAGGAGAGGGGGTCTATGTGGTAGCAGGTTAGGGAAGGGAGCGGGAATGTCACATGCCGTTCCGTCTTTTTTCATTTTTTCACTCCTTTTATCTCCATCCCAGCTTTGCTGTCGTCCTATCAGCATGTTTGGATGGTCCATCAGGGCTACAGGTCTCTTGGGTTGTAGAGTTTGTGGCAGCTTTGCAATTGCACAAGTCAAGGGGGTGGAGTCACAAACTTCAGGCTTGGTGACCTGAAGAACAGTTCCAACCTCATCATGTGGGTAGTACTTCATTTCTTCATAAACAGCCTCATTCTGCTCTGGACTGTGAGAGTTTGCCATGCTCAGCGCCCTGCATGTGCTCACCATCTCTATGTAGACGTCCTCATCATCCCGTCCTTGCTGTACAGTCAGTGTGGCCATGTGTGGTCCGTCATCAGAGGATACTCGCTGTACAAGGCCCATAAAGTGTCCACTGCGTGTCAGGCACGCCAGCTTCATGTCTGTAGGGCGCACAGGAGCAGGAGCAGATGAGATCTCCTCATAGGAGCCTGTGAGCTTGGTGTTGGGGCTGCGTTTGGGTTTGGGAGGAGGAATCTTCTTCATGGTGCTGTAGTCATCGCTGTGAGGACGTGGTTTAGAGAGAGCTGTGGACAGACAAAAGAATTCAGGGGAAACATTAACACAAAGCACAAAAGAATGCTTAACTGACCCCTGTGTCCTTTTGACTACTCACCAATATCCTATGGACTTAGACCATCTGTTTTGATTTTATAGCTATGTAGCAGTAAATGGATTTTACAATACTCAATAAAAAATTATCCTAATGATTAATTATATTAACACTACTTTTAGGAATATAAACAAAAATTAAAGGCATGTGTAATCAAAACCGAGATGAGGTAATGAGGTACTCTGACATTGACTATATGAAAACTATTCAAAGACAATGTGATTTAATCTCCCTCAATCTTATTTAATCTCATTTCTATCAGTCCAAAATTGCCTTTCTGACCTGACAATAACATAGCATAAAACATTTAAGGTTTTTAGAGTAGTTAAGCCAAGCTAATGTAAGCTTTATGGTTTAAAAAAAACTTTACTCAAATGCATTACTTTACTAGTAAACGACATGCAAGAAACATTTTTTCTAGCTATTTATTTATCTATTAACTAGGTATAACCACTAAGTTGGTATATGTTGTATACTGCTGTAACTTGCAGTGTTTGTTTGTGTACATACGGTCACTGGGGGATAACTGGGTAGTCGGCGGGCTTCCTGATGGTGAGACTTGGCCCTCAGCAGGACTGTCCTTAGGAGCAATGCTCAAGCCAGCACTCACTGCCTCATAGGATGCACTCAGACGCGTGTTAGGATCCCTTTTTGGTTTGGGAGGCGGTTGTTTCCTTGGCGACGACAGTCCTCCACTACCCCCGTCTTCACTGCTATGATTTACAGACTGAAAGGCTGGTTTGATTGATGGTCCAAAGCTGGGGTGTACCAAGTTGTCTATGACTAGAGGGATAGGCACAGAACTGGAACGGAAGTGCCTGAAAGGACAGCTCCCAGCACGGCCCACAGGGTCATTCCCCCTTACGCTTTTTTCTACAGGCCTGAGCGAAAGATACAGATGTGCACAGGGAATTAAATCAGAATCAAACTACTGGAACACTTTAACTGACTAATTCGCCTGACTTCTATTGCAAAACTTACATTTACAGTAGCTATTAGCTATCTGACTATTGAGAGCCTCTCAGTAAAAGCAGAAATAATGAAATAACACAGAATGTGCTGTGGAGCTTAATGTGCAGCAGTGGATGAATGGCTAAATAGCTTATCTGTTGATTAAACACTAAGCAGCTTTTCTTAGCATGATATGCACACTGATTTTTGTCCTTTAATCTGGGGCCTCCATCTGTTTGTCCCTGGGGAAGCTGCATGTTTGGTGTGTTTCTGGGGTAGTAAGGACTTAATATCATAAAAAGATTTCCCAATCTGCGTGGCATGAGTTTCAGTTAGCGTAATGATACAGTGAGAAAGAGACATAAAAAGAAAAGGATTATGTGTTCATATGTTTAGTATTTTTTCTTCTGTCCCAAAGTACATTTAAAAAACCTTAAGACGAAATAAATAATACTCTTTATAAAACTAACCCTGGCTTTACCAAGTACGTCTTCAGAATATACGTTTCTTAAAAATAATTTGTAAAATACACTTTTCAGTTAAAAAGTGCCAATATAGTGAAACTTGTAATATATTGCTGCCATTACAGGACATTTGTTCCCCACTAAGATCTATTGTTTAATATATAGACATAAGTACAGTATGTACAGTAGACTATTATACCAGTATGTGGGCCTTCACAAAACTGTCCCCACAAACTGAAATCACACAAATGCCTAGAATGTTTTAATGTTTTTACCTTACTTGAGCTAAAGGGTTCGAACTCCGATATGGGATGACAATGCCACTGTGCCCACACAACAAGGTCCCTAAATATATGAAATAGTGTGGAAGAATTTGGATGACCTGCCTCTCTGGGCCCTGATCTCAACTCCACAGAATGTAAAAAAGGACTAAACCAGGTCTCCTCATTTGACATTAGTCCCCAAGCTCACTTATGCTCTCGTAGAGGAATAAGCATAAATTCCCTTAGCCACACAACAATATTTATTGGAAATCCTTCCCGGGAAAAGTAGAGACCTTTACTGCAGTCAACAGGGGCCCAACTGTGGGGATTGTCATTCTCATGGGTCATGAGGGTCATGAGGTTCTGCCAAATACAGCACTCTGTGCCAAGGCCAGAAAGTACAACTTCAAACTGAAGACCATTTTTCCCATGTTTTAAAGATGTCAAACTCCTGTCTAATCTGTAGATGTCTAAATCTTTTTTAACGTTACTTGTTTGTTACTTTGACTAGTACTCTCCTTACCCAGTCACTGACATTTGGTAAATGGCCTTCTCAAGGCAAGAGTCACAGTTGTAAAATATTCTTCCAAAGTTTTAATAATGGATGGTCTATAGGATATTAACGGTTTTGAGATAATGTTTTATAGGCAAAACCCTTTGTGACGTGACAGTGTTTTTACTTTATTCAGCTGTAGGTGTACTAATTTGCACACATTTCATCTAGTTGCAGCAGTACTAATTCGGTGGTTTCATAGTAATGGGGTTGAATGTGTATACAGTGGTGGCCAAACGTATTGAGACAAAGGTTAAGTTCAATGTTTCAATGACATTGTCAAAATTTTTAAATGATGACAATCAATATTATAAAAAAAAATGTTTGTTATAAAATGCAATGAAATTGCAATACAGCAATCAATATTTACAATAAATTATTTATTCTTCAAAACCTCCTGGATCCGGCTGGGCACAGAGTCAAAAAGACATCTGCAGTACTCTGGTGTCACCTGCTCAATCCCTGCCTGCTTGATTGCTTCCTGAAGATCATGTACAGAAATTTAACACAAAAGTAGTTTGCAATTCACTTATGAATTCCCTAGTTTTAGACATTTGTGCAGAGGTGGACAATATTCAGCTTAGACAGATTAGACATAATCAGTGACATCACCTGTTTTGCGCACAGGGAGCACTAACACACACAGAGTATGCTGTCTTGAAGTAGCATACATACTTTTTATACTTATTTGTAAAAAAAAAATAAAAAAATTGGACATTGTATTGCTTTTCATTTGGGATATACCATATAAATTTGTGAAGTGTAGCCCATAATATGTTTATCAGTTCAGGTACCTACATGTGGACAGTAGGGTGAACACTTACTCAAGCCAGTGATTAGATTGTTGATCAGACTATTAGTGCATTCATTTGGAAAACAAAACTATGTAAACCATTTGATACACTGTGGTAATTTTATATGGCCTAATTGCCTGTAATTAGAGTAATAATGTCCTTTTAAAAGAAATAAAAACATACAAAATAATAAATAAATGATTAATATACTGTAAAAAGCTTCTTTTCTAAGCTGCTTTAAGGGGTGATGATACTGTTATATGACCCAAAAAGTAGTCGAAGTATCAGTAGTGAACTATTTCTTACTATCAATATTTTTGCTTATGTAAAAGTTAAAACGGGAAGATTGTTATGACAAGAAAATTAGGTGGAGAAGACCTGTCTCTTTGATTTACATGCATCCCAATGTATTTGTTAGTGGCACTTAAACAGTGGTTCACCTTCTCGGTGAGTCATCCTCTATTCCCACAGGTTCGGGTCTCTCCCCCAGTGGTGGAGTGATGGCATGGCCTCTCAGACGATCATTTTCTCGTGCGATATCTGCCGCGTTCTGGATGACCAGACTGTCGTAAACACGAAGGCCCAAGTCTTCTGCTCCCTGCAGAAACCGTTGTATGTTGCACTGCTCTCTTTGCTGATAGCTCAGCTTGCCGCGCACACGGTGCCTTACCAGCCAGCCACGTGCCACTGTCATATACAGGTACAAAGTCATACACTTAAGAGATTAAAACACAAAAACAGACTGTGAAGGCTAAAGCGCTACAGTACAGTATAATTACCTTTCTGACAGGTAAGTATCTTCTTGTGAAGTTGATGGCAGCGGTCGTTCAGGTGGTCAGCCTGCCAGTACCTCAGGAACACTTTGCTGCTTCCCAACTGAGAGCGAGACAGACGTAATTTAGAGTTAGCCATGGGCGTTATAATCAGGTGTGCTGAAAGCGTGCATACTCACCTGCCATCCCTGGAGCTTACAGTGCTGGAGAACATGGCGGCATTTCTCTTCAGAGGACATCATCTTCCCATGTGTGAGTGTGGTGTCCACCAGTTCCCGATATCTGCAGCATAGGAGGGAAATACAAGAACACGCCTGTTTATTAGCAGTGTTGGGGGACGTTACTTTTTAAAGTAACTAATTACATTACAAAATTACTGTCATTAAAAAGTAATCAGTTACATTACAGCATTACTTCCTGATAAAAATAGTTAGAGTACTTTTCCACTGCAGAAAATGAAAACTTCTTAGTGATTCCTCATGCATGTTGTTTTAGTCAAGACCTTTATAATTATTCTACCATCATCACCCAGCGAAGTTTGGCCTATAATTTGTTAACTACTTATACCCCTATCTCACCTACGTGGTTTTTCGCGGTGACCGTAAGTACAGTTCATCATGATTCACCGCGAGTTTTGACGCCGTGATTAGGTTTCCATCTTTCCACGCGTCGGTCCTCACATAGTCAAACCGCATAGATGAGATAGAGGTATAACAGCAGGAATAACAGGGGGGGGATCAGGGGCGGGGCTTGTAATCCTTAGCTGCCAGTGAAGCTAGCCTCTTTAACCCTCTGGACCTGTCTGACACATCCTAGTACCCTGCTTTTGGATGGAGACCTCACTGCATCGAGACCCTGTGTGGTCTGCTTGGGATACGTGTTGTGACTGGGGATGGTTCCACTTGACAATGAACATGGTCTTGAACTCAGCTGATGCAGACAGCTGTTCTCTGATGACTTGTGACTACAGTCTCTCAATAGTTTAGGACTGAAATTCCCACAAAACAGTTTTGGACCTGAGCCTCCAACAACGAAAGTGGACTCCATATTAACTTAAACACATTTCCTCCTATACTGAACTTTCAGCCTCCTAACACTCAGTGTGACTGCAATTCAATTCTTGCTATCTGATATTACCTAAGTGAGAATAGGTTCCCTTCTCAAGTCTGGTTCCACTTAAGGTTTCTTCCTATTGCCATCTCAGGGAGTTTTTCCTTGCCACCCTGGTCCTCGACTTGCTCAACAGGGACAATCTGATAATTATTATTCATGCTGTATTTCCTCACACTTCAAACTCATTTCCATATTACTTTTTTTTGGATTCTGTAAAGCTGCTTTGCAACAATGACAGATGTTAAAAGTGCCATATAAATTAAACTGAATTGAATTGAATTGAATTATGTGAAAGGAATAGTCCGCTGTGGCAACTCCTTGATTAAATATAAGACCAATAACAACTTACTTACAAAAACTACAATGAGTTTTTTGGGTAATTAGTTTTTTAAATGTAGTGGAACTAATCGAAAATGAACAAACTGTACAGTTATTATGGAAGTGAAGGATACAAGTGTACACTCATCCAGGATCCTGAAAGTTTACCAGACTGAATTCAGAACTTAGTTGAAGCTAGTTGTTTTCAATCACAATATCTAAAAAAAATCATATATCACATGATCACAAAATCACATAATATCTTGTTTCATCAATGTCCACCTTAAAGCATATACTGTAGCATGTTTGTCCATTTGATGGATTTTGTTTTTAATAATTTTTTCGTCTTTACAAGAAGGTACTGTTTCTAATACAATGTTTTTTTCAGTTACATCTGTCACTTATATTAGATGCTTCATCAGTTCTTCTAAACAACACCGAGTCCAAACAAAGCCTGCTCAATAGAAAGCTCTTAACAGTAATAAAATGTAAAAACAACCCAACCCTCAATATGATGTGACCTCCTGCTTAAAAAAAAAGAAAAAGAAAAAAAAGTGCAACATTTCCATCACAATTGGCCTGGCCTTTCTCTCGCCGTCTGCCTCTGCATCAGCTCTCTCACCCTGTCTGGCCGGCTGCGGCCTTATTGTAATGCTAACACGCTCACATTCTCTCTCACAAACATGCACACGTTTGCATTTAAACGAAAACAAGCTTGCAAACTTGGAATGATGTCACGCAGCAAGCCACTCACAAACAACAGATCATGCTTAAACAAATGGCAACTCTATAGATTAGGATAAAAGAAAAACTAAATGCATGACTCCATCTGTCTCTAGGTATTCAACATGAAAAAAACAGCATCAGTACTCTGGTAAGTTCCACGCTTGAACTACTAGACATTTAATTCAGAGTTCACACATAATAGAAAATTGTAGTAAATACGCCGCAGAAGTGCTGGTGTTACAGCTGGTAGTAACAGCTTGGGAGTCCCGTGGCAATAATACTAACTAATGTATTTAATGTGAAATTTCATAACTGACCATTAAACCATTTTAACCTTTCGGAAGGAAAACACCCGTATGCCTATCACATAACAATGTGCTTTATTTCATACAGTCACATCAACAGCCATTATCACAGAACAATCTGAACTATGCTATTTTCAGTCTCAAAACAATCACAGTCACACGACCGTCTGGGTTATTTAATCCAGGGTCAACATGGGCTCAGACGGAAGACGGGCCAACAATGTGTCTGACGTGGTCTGTCTGTCCGTCCTCCTCATTACTCGTTGTCCCTCAATGCCTGTCTCCTTAAATTTTCCAGTCTGTCACTTTCGCTTTCTCTCCCTCTCTTGCTCTCTCACAGTCTCTCGGCTGAAAGATTTGTGATGTTTACAACAAAGTAGTGGAAACTTCCAGCGTCATGTGACCCAGAATTGTCCTGATTCATTATCTCACTGGAATTTTATCGTAATCCTTTTATCCATCACACACAAAAAGTGAGACTGAGAGACAGATACTGCTACTGGACAGCCAGTGCTCAAACCCACCAAATCAGCAGAGACGATCAAAAGTAGGAAAGATTAAAAAAAAAAAAAAAAAAAAACTAGAAAAAAAATTACTAAAATTATAAATAAAATGAACATAATGCAACAGAACCTGCAAAAAAAACTAGGGCTAAAAAAATTATGAAGAAGATAAAAAGCAGGAGGAAATAAAATTGAAGTGACATTAAAGAGAGAAATGTTATAGACATGGAAAGAAAAGTCTGCAGGCTGTACAGTGAGATGTCACTGTGACACAGGGATGGGGCGATGTGCTCCTGGAGGATGATGAGAGCAGAGTCACACTGTACCTAAGCTGACAGAAAGAATGAAGTGATCCTCTCATACCCTCACAAGAGGGAACATAGGGCTTTTACTGCAATTACAACTCTACCAGACCGTTTTAAGCGTTACCTCTCCTAAGCTTCAGGTCATTTCATCACTTTCTTTCTTATGCCTTTGTCCCTCAGATCAGTCTGACCTCTCGCAGTCAGAGGCTCCCCAAGCACATCCATTTTCTGGCCAATCACTGATACCCGGCAAACGAGCTGTTGCGGTTGAGCCCTTCACACCGTTACTCATAGTGCCTTCCCACCCACCCTATAATTACACCCACACACCCACACATCCACACACCCACACGCTGTGCCTCGCTCCAGATAAACTTCTAAATCTATCACACCAGGAAGAAAAAAGTGAACTCTAAATGCAGCTGCCTCTTGGTGCCGCCTGACCTCATGTGACCTGGATCACTGGAATCTAACTAAACGTCTAATAGTGTGTCCTCTCTGCTGAGTGCATGGAAACCCGTGTGCAGGTCATCAGCTGAGAGGCTTAATGTACAGTCGCTCAATCTGCAGCCATTCACTTCCTCTCATCCTGTGCATTAGTCTTATGTACCCTCACAAAGCAAAGAGCGGGCGCCGGCTAGGAGACAACATGCTGGGTAAAGTCTACAAGGTACAAAGAAATCTTTGAGCTGCCAAGTAAAAGCAGCTGACACTAAAATATCTAGACCTAATTGATTATACAGGGTGTCATAAAAGTCTCCATACATAGGGGAAATTGATCTTAATTTACAGAAAAAACATTCTTATGTCTTATTCTTGCTTATGATCATTTGTAATTTGTAATATCTATGGAGACTTTGGGACACCTTGTATTATTATTTTACATTTGTGCATTATCATCAATATGCGATCCTCTTGAACTACTGATATCAGCATTTCTTTAACACTGTGCACCTTTTTATTTAATTAAATAAATTATAAAATAATAATCCTTTAAAATAATAAAAATACCATTCTTATGTTTTGCCTCCTTGGTAGTAATAGTAACCATACTAGTAGCAGTGGTAGTAGTAATGGAAATACTGTAGGACTAACATTGGTACAGTAGGAGCAGTAACAGTAGAAGTAGTAGTTCTAGCAATAGTACTAGTAGTATTAGAAGTAGTATTAGTAGTAGTAAAATAGTGGTAGTGTTATGAAAAGTAACAGTAGGAGTCCTTGTTCTAGAAATATTACTAGTAGTATAAGTAGTATCAGAAAATCAATAGTATTAGTGGTTGTAGAAAAAGTAGTAGTAATACCAGTAGTAGTAGTAAGTA
>JAOTRS010000047.1:9243281-9257964 GCA_028565755.1 Dinotopterus cunningtoni
CATGTTTGTGGCTGTAATGTGACAAAATGTGGAAAAGTTCAAGGGGGCCGAATACTTTTGCAAGCCACTGTATCAGTGAAAGATCGAACAAGTAGTAAATACATTTCATTAATAAAACTGCTTTAAATAGGGGAAGCAAATAAACCTCCTGATAATTCTCTAGAACACACACCTTTAATTCTCCTCTGATAAGCAGCAATTTGTAGGAAATAGATGGGGCAGTTACAAACTCATCTTAAACTGTTTTGTCCCCCTTATATATGTGTACTAGATGAAAGTACCTAATAAATCAGTGGAAATGTTCTGTTCTTTGCTCATTATGATAATTGTTTTTGCACATTTGCACTCCGATCCACATTTGTTCAATAATGGTACTAGCTGAATTATCCTACTGTATAAAACAAAAAAAACACTTAATTAATAAACCACTATTAATCTGAGCAGGTTGTTTTGGTAATGTTTTTCAGCGTTATGACATCATGCCAAATGACATCACCAGTTTCAACACCTTCCTGCTTAAAGGCACATTAGCTTAACTAATACTATAATTTGTAAAATATTCGCAGATCAGCCATGACATTATGACCACTGACAGGTGATGAATAACAGAATTATCTCAGTACACTGGCAGCTGAAAGTGGGTGGTATATATTGGGCAGCAAGTGAGCATTTTGTTCCCAAAGTTAATGTGTTGGAAGCAGAAAAAAATAGGTAAGTGAAAGGATTTGAGCAACTTGAACAAAGGCCGAATTGTGATGTCTAGACGACTAGGTCAGAGGAACTTCGAAACTACAGCTCCTGTGGGATGTTTCCCTGCTACAAT
Source organism: Dinotopterus cunningtoni (assembly GCA_028565755.1). Classification (NCBI taxonomy): domain Eukaryota; kingdom Metazoa; phylum Chordata; class Actinopteri; order Siluriformes; family Clariidae; genus Dinotopterus; species Dinotopterus cunningtoni. Next base: position 9,244,105 of record JAOTRS010000047.1, read on the forward strand.
AATCAGGACATACCAAAGGAGCACAGGTGAACTTGCGACAAACTTAATGATGCATGTGGGGAATATATACATATGCAATATTCCATTGTTTTTTTATTTTCCATATGTTACATGACAATTATTAACAAAATAAGTGACTGAAATTTAATAACATATTACATACCATGATATCCAACAAAGAGTGATGTTATGCACAGTAGGCAACACTGAAAATCGATTATAATTTCCTCATATTACATTGACAGAAGGTGTTACTGTGGGAGCACTACTGCAAAATTACTCTTTCTTTAAATGTCTGATTTATTATTATCATATAACATATTGTTTATTATAGCCATTATTATTCCTGATTTTGACATTGTTAAATGAAGGAAGGATCTACAACCATATTTTACAACATCAGCAGCACAGGAGTCACAGAAGTTGAGGTCTTTTACCGCGACCAGATAATCCCAGACATTTGTATTAAAAAGCTTCAAATTAAATTAGACCACATACTTAATTTCAATCTGTTATCAGTTCATAGGTCATGCGCATTATGGCTTTATGTGTTTAGCTACAGGATCAAAACAGAAGATTGAACAAATTTTTTTTTTCAGAAAAATATTTTTCTCTGATTATTTTTTATCGGGGAAGCAATTTAAAGCTGTGTGACATAGTTAACATCAGTTTTTTTTTCTCCCCAGAGTAATAATGTAGTCTGGAAAGAGTTTTCTTCATTAGCAATCCCTTCCAATTCTCTCTCCTTTATAATGTTTAAGATTAATTATTTTCTTTAGTCCTTTTCTTAGTATGCAAGTCACCTTGATGTACAGAAATTAAAAGAACTGACTATGTCACAGTTGATCTCTTTTTCTTTTCTTTTTATACTCTTTCCCAATATCTCCGTCACTCAATGCCTCTGTTTCTCCTTTACCATATCTCGTTATCTCATTCTCTTCAACACAGAAACGCACGCAATATTTGTCTCACTCCATCCCCACATCCATACACTCCGTCTATTTCTCTCTCTCGCTCTCTCTCTCTCTCTCTCTTTTTCTCTTGCTCTTTCTGTACCTGGTAGAAGAAGTCCACAAGTGCAGGCTGACAGGCAGGAGAGCGTACGGTCTCCATGGCGACCCCTTCTTGCAGACATTCCTGCTGTTCTTGCTGGAAGAGCAGCTCTGTGGTGTATTGCTGAATCCGCTCATTTACCATGTTTACGCACAGCTACACAAGAGAAAGACACATGAACGCACATGTTAATAAATACTGCACTGCACAAAGGAAAAGCCCATTAGCACTACCGGTTATTCATTAGTGAGTAAACCATATGCACGCTGGTCTGTCCTGTGTTGACAACTCTACACCAGTGTATGACAAACAATAGGACTGACCTCCGTTCAGCTACCGCACTTTCCTGTATCATAAAAAGCGGACAGAGGTTAATTACTGCTACCTACAGGATGACAGGCAAGCTCACATGGCATTAATTAATGAGCCCTGCACACTAACTCCTTTAAAAATCACCACACATATACAGTAGCGGTCACATAATGCACAGGCTTTTGCAAAGGATTTGTTGCCTATTAGCTCAATGTAATGAGAATTATCAACTGATTAAAACGGAGGCTGATTAATATGCACGATGTCTGGGAGTGTGAGGGGAGGAAGTGTCAAACATTACATACACTGTATTGCCTGAATACCTGGGGCCATCATTCCCTGTCAATCACACACCTTTTTCCTGTATCAGAGTCCCTTCTTTCTGTCTCTCTCACAACAGTATCTGTCTCAATGCCTGTCTGTCTCTCTGTGCCCTAAATGGTGAGAACAGTGATTACTTGGGATGCAGCGAATAATCAGAGTAGTTAATGAAAATCGATGACCAAATTAGGTGGCAACAAATTTAATTAGCGATTAGTTTGCGGCATCAACATGCACGTTTTTCACGCTAGATCTAAACGCTCTCACTTGCAGACATTACTGCGTATTGGAGTGACATGAAAAAAAAAACATGATGGCGACACTGTCACAACCATAAACCTTAAGAGCATGTTGATATAAAAAAAAATAAATAAATAAAAAAATCCATCGCAGTTTTGTGAAAGGCACAAAAGTAACGCAAATGGTAAAGGATGACCTGGTAACGTACACACCACGGATACCTGTTATATTGAAACAAAAATTGATACCGTTATACAGTAAAACCTCGGATTGAGAGTAACGCGGTTTGCGAGTGTTCCGTAGGACGAGCAAAGATTTTGAATGAATTTTGACTTAAAAAACAAACAAGTCTTGGTTTACGAGTACTGAGCATCATGTATCATGCATGCGCTTCTTGTTTATAACACTGTGACCACGTGTGTGTGCGTAAAACATATTTTATTTTGTGTCTGTATGCGTGTGTGTACATAAATGAATAAAGCAAAAGCAAGACTTATTACATAGGTAAAAAAATCCATTTTCTCTCCCTGTTAAGGCTGCTCTTTGTGTCTGTGTGCGCGCGTCATTGGACACCATGCCACATACATATACACACACACACACACACACACACACACACACCCACACACATACACACAGACCCCTCCTACTTTTGCCTTCACAGACACTCAGAAACACTGTTCTGCCGCGATTCTTTTCAAAGGTAAAGTGCAGGTTAATTTGTTTTATTTTTACTTTACAGCAGTGATTCCGTTAGTGTGTCTGAACATGGCTGAAAACCCTTTGCACTTCACAGGGTACTTCAGGCCGATCGGAACGCAACCCTCATCTCAGTTTTCTTCATTTCCACTTAACTGCCATAATTGCCAACATGTTTTAATTTTAAGTATTTATAATATTTTATCCAAGATACTTTGCTTATGCTTGGTTTAAGATTATGACTTGGGTTTTATGTTTTTATTTATATTTTGTATCATCAGGGAAACTTAATTTAATGACAAATTCCTAAATGAAGTATTCATTGTCTTCATGCTTAAAACAAACTGAAGCTAATTTTAAAGAGTAAAAAAAACTTAAAAGCTAAATAGAAACCTACTGTGTTATTGCGCAATTCCTACCCCAAACAGTGATTACTTGGTTTAATAATTGATAGATTATTTAACTATAAAAATCGCTGTTACTTGCAGCCCAAGTGCGTAAAATGTTGTAACATGCCACTTGTTTACTTAATCCAGGGTGAGACACAAACACACAAACTCAGACTGAGCAATAACAATTTTTAGGAGTTAAAAACTTCAGCAACCTATAACAATGGCAGCATTTCTACCTCTACGTTCTTACAGTCCATGCTTGGTTTTGCAAGTTCATTGCTTGTTCTAGGAGGGTCCCTACGATAACACACCACTCAACCCTCTAAAAAAAAAAAAACAAGAAGCTAGGACATTTAGCTACTCTAAATGTGTAGAAATTTGTACAAATGTGTGTATGAGTGAGGTATTGTATTGGAATGAACTAAAGATAAATAAATAAAGAAATGTTTACTGACCATTTGCATTTTCTGTGCTCACAAATTAAAGATCTTTCACTTAAATTGACACTGGGCACTTAAATGGGCACTGGCTGGGAAGCGAACCCTTCCACATGGTAGGTGAGAAACCCTTTGCTCATTTACCTTTTCCAGATTGATACATGTCAATTTCCTTTTTTCTCATCTATTTGTAAATGTTGCTTTTTGAGATCTTTTAGCGCGCTTCACTTTCTTAGACAGATTCTATTAAGGTGATTTATTGATTCAACTGGTCTGGCAGTAATCACGCCTGGATGTGGCAAGTGAAATTATCTCAGCTTTCCAAAAACTACAGTTTATTCATCATTTAGCGATTACTTCTTCACGTGAGGTCATGTAGGTTTGGACAACTTTTTTTTTCTTAATAAATGGAATCATCATTTAAAAACTGTTTTTTATACTTGCTCTGATTATCTTAATTGTGACAAATCTAAAAAGAAATATATCAGGAATGGGGCAAATCCTTTTTGATGGCACTGTACTAGGCAAATCCTGCCTTCAAATCATGACAACGCCAAAGCCGTTCAAAAAAGCACATCATTTTATAAAAAAATGTTTACACACTAAAAACTTACTATATAAGACATTTTTCCTCTCTGGTCTATGGGTTGTGTTTAGTTGTAAAAAGCATTACATGGTTTCCTATATAACATACATTACTGATGGTTCATTACCAATTTCTAACCAATGCTAGTAAACCTTTAAGCTTTAACACACAGACACACACACACACACACACACACACGCTCAGAGCTGAGGGCTCTAGGCTGCTGAATTACATAGAGAACCTTTCTACATATTCCCTAGAGACAGATCAGTATGTCGAAGCACAGCAGGCTTGGTGTAACTATCTCAGCAATCTACCAGACATTTCAGCCTGCTCTTATTTGCGGCTTCTACGCACAGTGACACACACACACGCACACACAAACATACAAACTAGAGCTCACACATGCACACGTGTGCACACACACACACACACACACACACACACACACACACAATGCAATCATTCAGTGCCAAATCCTGGATGTCGATTTAGAGCCCAAATCTGGCAGAGTGTGCGAGACTCCTTTGTGTCTGGTGGCGCAGGGTCAACTGAGTGCAGCAAAGGGTCATGCCAGCACAGACTGAAAAATACACTCACACACGTCCTTCTGAACCCTGCATTACACACAATCACACACTATATTCAGATAACCGCATTGCTGCTTGTGGCATTGTTCAACCCTGAGCTTGAAGCACAAGAAAAAAGCTCTGCAATGCAACATCAACACTAATCAAAGACTATCATATCATACTATAAGAATGTTTTGTTAGGATCAACTGAAATGTTTTGTTAGGATTAATTGGAATTTTTGAATTAAGTCTATAGATAAATCAACTTAACGATGCAGAAAGTTCTACACAATTTAAATTATCGATACATATTTCAAATACAGACTACATCATTTCAGTCATTACAGAGCTTCCGTACCTACAGTACACACTGCTCCATTAAGAAAAGGCACCCTGAAGAAATGAAGAAAGTTTATTATATATGCAGTTCATCAGGGACAGAGCCAGTAAAAATGCCCTTTCGGTGGGATGATGCATGCTCCGGCGGAGGGATCTATAAGGCAGGTTAATGTTTGTCAGTAGCAAACAAAGGGTGCACAACTACACTGCTTTCATTCGCTCTGCTCTGTGGGGTTGCCAATCAGCCCTACATCAAACTCAAGGTGTGCCTACTGACTTCCAAATCTAGATGCAGGGCAGGAAGGAAGAGCCTGCATGCAGTCTGGCTTCTACAAAGTAATAGACTAGAGTGGGAAGAGCGGTGTCTGGACTAGTGCAGCCACAGTGACATTATACGGCTCGCAAATTAGGGCTAGATGTGAAGAAGTAGCAGCCTATTCGGTCAGGTCAATAAGAATTCGGACAGTGGTGTCATTTTCTGAATTTTGCTTCGGTACACCTCCACAAGCGATTTAAAAAGAAGCAATTAATATGCGATTTTTGTTTAAAAAGTACATCTACCAAACACCTCAGTTTTTACAGGCTTAAAAGTAACTGGACAAACCAATACAAATATAAAGATTATTTTTAATATCTGGATGCAAATCCTTTGCAGTCAATGGCTGCCTGCAGTTCCGGCTCCATGGACATCATCAAATGACAAAGTTTCCTTCATTGAGATTCTTGCTAATTGTTTACAGTTGTGTTGACTTTACTGTTTCTCGAGTTCAGTTTTATCTTCAGTAAGTGAAAAGTATGATCAGCTGAGATGCGGTCAGGTGACTGACTCAGCCTTTCAAGAACATTTCCTTACATTAAAAAGCTTTTGCTTTCGTGGAATGTTTCGGATCGTTATCTATTTGTACGGTGAAGAGATGTTCAACCGGTTTTACAACCTTTGACTGAATCTGACAATCAGAAATGATCACACTGTACACTTCTGAATTCCCAATGCTATTTCTATAAACAAACCAGTGATACAGAAGCATACCCAGCCATACACGCCCGTGCCATACTGTACCACTGCCTATGCCTTGTTTGTCTTACACTTTATGCTATGATCATGAGCCCCTTCTTTTCTTCTCCATAGTCCTTGCTTCCCCTCATTCTGGTACACTTGAATCTTGGTTTTAATTTGTCCCAAAAACTCTTTTTCCAGACTTGTTCTGGGCTCATCTGGCCTTTCTGTTCGTGTGTTACTAGTACTTTGCATCTTGAGGAAAACCTTCTCTATTTACATTTGGGAAGGCATCTCTTGATCGTAGACATTGTAAATTCAAATATGCCTACCTCCTCCAGAGTGACTTGGCTAGATGTTGTGAAGAGTTTTTACTTCACTTAAAAAAGAATTCTGTGACCATCCACTTTAGTTGTGTTCTGCAATCATTAGGGCCTTTTGTTGTTGCTAAGCTCGCCAGTCCATCCTTGTGTACAAAACTGTAGATGTGGCCAGTTGTCAGGTTTGTGCTATATCTCTTACAGGTCCGTTTTGTTTTTTCAGCCTTTTCATTTGCATTGACGTTTCTCTAGACAGCATGCTAAGTGCTGAAATAAAGCTGAATACGCTTCATAATCTTTACTGTTTCGTTTTAGACTCATTTTGGTGGTATACAAACACAGAAGCACATGTTTCACTGTTCAAATACTTGTGCATCTGACTATATTAGGAATTTTATAAAAATACAATTAAATGTATAAACATGTTTTTAATTAACCCTAAATAAGGAAGAATTTATCATCATTACATTTCAACATTCTACTTTATATAATATGGAAATGCCCACAGCACCCAGCCTTACCTGTTCAAAGTTATTCTTCTGAAATTTCTCAAAGCCAAAAATGTCCAGGATGCTGATCTCAAGATAAGAGTCCCTGAAAACACACACAGGAAAAAAAAAATGTTTGTGTATTACAGGTTTACCCAAAAGTCTGCATCACTATGCGAGTTTTCTTTTTATTCGAGATTCAATATGCCATCGGTAATGTAGATATAAACTAAGGTAGATTTGAATATAATTAGTTCTTGTATTGTTCATGTGAGTAAGACAGGATTCATATAAATTGTATAGCATTTTTTTATTAGTCCATGGATTCAAACTTTTTAGAAACGGCAGTTAGCCTTATCTACATGACTTTGAAATAGGGGAGGAAACCGGACAACCCGCAGGAAACCCACCAAGCATGGGGAGAACATCAGGCACCATGCATACAGACCCGAGGAGGGAATCAAACCGTGGAGGTGCGAGGCCACAGTGCTACACATTACAATCATCATTACATCCACTACTACACCATGCTGCCTATACAACACAAAACTATTGACTATCGCATGTTACTGGTGATGTGGAACTGCTACAGTATGAATGGACAGGGATGATGTGTACATGTAGGATGTTTGCTGTCACTATGTGGGTGAGTAAGCACGCATGATCTTTCAAGAGTCAAAACATGAGACATTCTAAGATTGTCTCATTATAGTTATTAATGTTCAGTGGCAGACTTTAAGACTTCAGTTCAACTAAAATACCACTGCATGCTATTACAGCCCTAATGAGGAACATTTAGTACTTAATGCATAGTCTGCTGCTTGACAGAATCCTCAGTGCTCACTGTGTGACTGTTATGCAAATCCAACTGAAGTGTATGTTAATGTGCGTACACTTTGCTGTAGACAAAAAAAAAACATACAAATGAAAGAGAGAGTGAATAAACAACCTTTTTCTGCTTACATAGTTTAAATTCCAGACGGTCCTTTTGTGGTACTGAGACACCACATCCACAGTGACATTGTAGTGGATTTGGGAGGGGCAAGGCCAATAGTGTAGATAACCCAACCACGTCAGTCAACAAGCACTATGTATGTTATGCAAACTATTGTTGAACTTCACCTTCACTCCTGGTATGATTGATGCTATCGACACAGATTCGGCGACGGTCATGCTGACACTGTGTGTCTTTACACTTGAGAAACTGCTAAAGTCTAGCTAAAGATGCTGGGTTGTTCTTGATCTTGCAGGTGTTGTGGAATTGTAAAAAGCAGCAAATTCAAACATAGAAAAGTGGTTTTCAAATTTTTTTTTTTTTTATCTGGCTTCATGTCTTTTTAATTTAAGATTGAAAGTCATAATCCTGACATAAAGTGTCAGGCTACAGTTTTTATCCACTTAATACAGTATAGTGAATGCATTTCTCAAAATTTCTTAAGCATTTTTGAATTCCGGGAATGCGAGTAGCACTTGAAAACATTCACGATTATACCTACCCAAGGCTCTCATCTTGACCTTGGAGATAACTGTTAATGTTGTTGACTAGAAAGCTGAAAAGTCGTCCATACAAAGCTTTGGCCAGGAGATCTCTGTACTGGTTGGACATTTCCACTGTATGGCGCCGTGTGATGACATCACCTGGATGGAGGCAGAAACAACAGGTGTTTCTGTTCTAATACTTTGGAATTCAATATTTTGTAGTATTTTTAGAATAGTGAGTAATTCCTTAACATTAACAAACATTCCATATTAGTAATTTAAGAATAAACTAACTTTTAATCAAATGAAAAACCCAGACAGGACTGAATAACTACATATGCAACCAAAATTTGTTCCAGCCATATAAAATCATTTACAAATGTCTGAATAATATTATTCACACATTGTTAGTGATGTTAGTTATTCAGAACATCACTGATCTGAATAATTAACATCACTGCTATAACATTTGTGATTAGCTTGCTGCTGTAAATAAGACATAAATATGAAGGAATTGTTTTTATTACGTATAAAATTACAGTAAATACATATAAATATTTTTTTTCTTATACTTGCACTTCAAGTTACCACCTTCGACCACTCTGATCATATGAGACCATCAGTGAAGAATAAACCCATTTTTACTTCAGGACTTCAACTGTTGCACCTGCTTCCTTTTTGCATGCAAAACACGGCAAGGTCCATTTTTGTTTTTTTAGTCTTAAAAGTGGTTGCTTATATAATATGCTGCTATCTTTTCTCACACACAAATATTTTTCTGTAACATTTAACGTGAAATAGTGTTGAAATATTAATGTTTGGAAATCAGAAATGTTTTTGTAATAACTCAACACACAGCAAGACTTCAGCACAGTATTGCACACGATACAGATATGCGACAAAAGCTAAAATGTTTAACAACACCAGCAGAAACCCTAAAGCCAGACACTGATTGGTTCTGCTACAGTATTTGTATACTTCTTGCTTCAATCCACTGATATACTTTGTTGGAATCAGACTATTATCTACCAGATGACAAACCCTGTTTTAACAGGGAAACCATATTGGTAATTCATAAATTTGCAACTTTCTGTCTAGTAAAATGAATGGACTAATAGCATGCTAATCATCTGCTGACTTCCTGAATTGGCTAGCAGGAGACAATAGGAGCACAGAAAGTCAGAGAATCCAGACACAAACAGGCAGTAGGTCAGGGTGTCTGTAGAACTCCAGCAAACTATCAGCTGAATTGGGTTAAAAGCCAGACGGTCATGTGCACCTAATAGTCTGCTTTCGGTAATGCTCATCAACATGGTGAGTGGCTGCCTTAGTCTGCAGTGTCTGTGACTCGAGAGGGCATTTGTCCTGCTTTAGCTGATTGTGCCAAACGGAAGTGCGCTAGTCATTAGTGTAGTCTGTTTGGGAAGCAGCCTCAGGCATACCATTGATAACTTTCTGACTGAGCCCTGGCCAGTGCTGCTGCGGTTTCTCAGTGAATTACTTACTGGGTTCGCAGGCCGAAGATTCCATTCACAACAAGTGTTGCATTGATAAGAAAAACACTGTGTGTACATTAATGAAAAGCTGAGCGTAGTAATTTACATTAGGGTTCCTTTAACTAACATTGTTTTAGTCATTAGTTATCATTAACAAAATGTAAAAATTCAGCGATATGCCCTGAGGAATGCTAATGAAATTAACATCTGTATTAAATTATGTGTTTGAATGTTTTGACCAATAAAACTCTTATTTAAAGTTATTTATCTAATATTTGTCATTTACGCTACATACTGTATCTGATGATCTTAATGTAAATATCCAAATATTTATAAAATGATAACAGTTGAATTTGATCCACCCGAATACACACTACGCATGTTTGTGATACACACGACACATATTTAAAAATGTCTGTTGGTGATGTAAAAGTGAAGCACATGTCTCATACAAGAGACTGTGAGTTTTAATCCTAATGATGCTACAAGTATTTGTGACCAGGTCTCTAAGGCACCTTTCCACATTCTTCCTTGGTAAGATCGGAGGAAATGTTACGGTGATTGTTAGGATGTTTGTCAGGGCGTTCAGTATAGTGTGATGCGGTACAGGAGAAACTGTAGCCATCAAAAACGTTTAGCCCTTCTTGAAAGTTTAAAATGTACAGTAGTTGTTGAACTTGGTGTCAGCTCGTACGATATTTAAAAGTGGATCATAGAGGTTTGTAGATGGTTCATAGACCTCATTAAAAATTATTCGTCACATATATCGTACAGAACAGTGCTGTTTTTTGCAGTTTTTTTTGCATATCCCAGTAATGAAGCTGGGGTTACAGTGCATGGTCAGACAGCAGATAGAGTTAAAGGCTTTGTTGAAGGGCTTAACACTGGCAGCTTGGCATTTCTGGGGCTTGAACCCCCGAACCTTCGGATCAATAACCCAGAGCCTTAACCATTTGAGCCACCATAGGTGGTTTGTGCCATTTCAAAATGGATTGGTGAGTCCAAACATTTAGCAAATTGAGCTGTCCCTACTGAAGCCCTTATAAAAACCTCACATGCAGGAATTGGAGCAAATGCGCTAATATTAATTCCATTATGTATGGGATTTGTACAGTTACAAACATGCAAAACAACCATTTGCTGTATTATTACATCCTTGTGCCAGATGGGTGTTTTACCTGCTGAAAGTATTTAATAAACTCTCACCATAGAAGATAGTTGTGATCCTAAACCACAGCTTATTTCTACTGTGTAACCGCACTATTCCAGTGAATAAAATCTGCAATTCCTAGGACACGGTACATTTTTCCTTGAGTCAAATTGTGTTTCTGGATTGTACAGTAGCACACACCTTTGAAATACTGAACATCAGAGGTTAGAGCGGCCCCCAGATCCTCCGGGCTCACTTGCAGCATTCCCGCCACTGCAAACACACAAAAATACACTTGCTTATTCACAAAGACTAGCACAAGCTACAGTATAAACAAGTGGAAATGAAAAACATGTTTCTTTTCATGTGCGTGTTTGCACCAGGCAGAAGTGGGTAAAGCTAAACACAGAGTCCCTGTGTTAAGACTAGAGAGTCCCACATGACCTGTGTGCTTCCTGCTACACAACAGCACATAGCATCTACTCTTTCTCAGTGCTGCTTTCACCCTGGAGACCGTTCTTGCTGGCTCAGCCTGAAGGTGTGTGCAAGTGTGAGTGTGCGTGTCTGTTCATTTATGCTCGGGCTCACGGGAACGACTTTGGGAGCCGGTGAACTCGTGTAGTGTTAATAATGGCCACACTGTGCATGTGTTTGTGTGTATGTGCGAATGAGGGCATGCTGACGGTACTTGTTTACTATGGCACACGTCCATACTGTAGCACATGTCATGTTATGCAAGGAGGAGGGCAAAGAGTAGCCAAGCTGTTCTGCTTTGCCACTTATCAAGACTCAGAAAAACAGCTGACTCACTCACTGTGTGTGTGTTTGTGCAAGTGCATGTGTATGTGTGTGGGGAGAGAGAGTTTGGGGAGGTAAGAGCAATTGACAGTGGTGCAATCGTGTGTAAGACTGGCAGTGTATGAGTGTGTGTGAGAGAGAGAGCGAGTGTTTTCCATTGCGTACTGAGTGGTCTCTCATTAAACCTCAGCAGTACTGATGTAAACAAGTCAGGATGGCGGGGGTGTGTCACAGCTCTCAGTGAGCAGCCTTGCTGTTCTGTCTAGATAGAAGGATATACAGGTGTTTGTGCCCTCTGCTGGCCCCAAGTCACGGTGATTCTCCTGAGGGCTACAAACAACCTCACCTCGGTCTAACACCTGCAGGTCAGACACCAGTGCCGTGTCAGCGTCCGTCAGGGCTGTGAAATACAGCTCCCCCAGGTGGAGCAGCGCAGAGAGGATGACAAACAGATTTTCCACTTCCTGGGACACACAGAAACACACACACACACAGACATAGAACAAATAGTCAGTATGTATTTTGGTGTCATGGTACTCTTAACAGCACAATCATGTCCAAAATTACAAGAAGGGGTGGAGTCCTGAATCTGGCTCAGTTAAAGTTGTAATTTCCAGTTGACAAGTGACAGTGGCATACTAACAAACAAGAAACCTCAGGTTTCCAAATTTATTTAGTTATTCTGGTTCCAAACATTAATAAAATAAACAACAATGTTCTATAAACACATTGCACTGCAGCTCCAGGTTACACAATCCTAATATGCAGAACGCAGATTATGGCTTCAAACATGCCTTACACTGTAATGTATACAGCGTGAAAGTGTGTTATTTGAATTTAAGAGCGCCAACAAAGCACCAAGCAAATCCAGAAAAATTCTCCATGCGAGAGCTACAACATGTACAGCATTTAGTTGTACTGACTGATACCTTGGATAAGGGATGGAATTTCAGTTTAATTTAAGATGTCAGTACACTGATCAGCCATAACAATAAAAACACTAATATTAAAACCACCTAGGTTTTGGGTTCCCCACTGTGCCACCGGGGCAGCTGGTGGGGCAGGGTCTGCTCTGGTGTCTGGCACCAGGACATTGACAGTTGATCTTTTGGGTGGACGTCTTATCTGCCACATCCCATGAGTGCCCGATCTGGTAAGTTTGAAGGCCAGGTCCGTAACCATAGGTGCTTTGTCTTCTGGGCCTTGTGCGCGGCAGGGTGTGGTGCACTGGGTGTTCGGGTGCCATTCTATTGTGATCAGCATATACTTTTTTGGTGATGTTTGATATATTGGCTTTTCTCTGGGTTTGGACCAGACAGGAAGTCCTTTATTAGATTACCAGTTAACTAGTTTATCAATGTTATATTGCTGACCTGGCTGTGAAGTTGAGTTTATGGCTGATCAGTGTATACCGAACTTGTATGACAGAGACTGCTTTCCACAACAGGCTTAAATACCTTTGTAGAGTTTACTCATTTAGATTTGCTTGGGTGAATGAAACCATCGAAACACAATTATTTTTTAACATTGCCTTAATGTTACAGTGCCTAACACTGAAGGAGTAAACGTACTGTCACCAACTACAGACAAAGCTCGGGAAGAGGCCCGATAAACTTATATGAAAATATCTGAATAAGCAAAAAGTAAAAACACCTATAGTTTTTGATCTTTCTTTACATTTACAGGATCAAATGGTTCCATGAGCCTCAAAACATCACGAAATGACATTGATATCTGACATTCAATTATCCACAATTGTCATTATAATTATTATCATTATAATCAGACGAAACCTTCTCCTGGGTTACAGTAGGTCATGAGCAGAGAGGACATCAGTGATTTGTCCATTTCTGGCAGACAAAATGGAAACATGCAGGGTGTGGATATGTGCTGGTGTTTTTAAGTTACGAAAAAGGGGACGAATGGAAAAGCTGAGAAGAGAAAATGAAAGAATAATAGTCTGAGTGTGTCAGGGAAAGGAGGGAATGTGAGTGAACGGAGGGGGAGTCAGTGGTGTGATGAGATGAAGGAACAATCCCTATTTAATGAAGGAGATTTAGAAGAGTTCTTGATAGGATTAACACACTTTTTCTGTTTGGAGACCTGGTGTGTGTGTGTGTGTGTGTGTGTGTGTGTGTGTGTGTGTGTGTGTGTGTGTGTGTGTGAGAGAGAGAGAGAGAG
>JAOTRS010000047.1:9311653-9324795 GCA_028565755.1 Dinotopterus cunningtoni
CATCATTACAGTAAGAAAAGCACCATTGAAATATAAAAGCATTTTTTATACTTTACAGCATCCATATAGCTTGTCAAAATTAGTGTGTTGTGATTTAAACAATTTAATTAATTCATTTTAGTATTAATTAATTCTTTGGTAATTCAATAGAGTTAATCATTAAACTCCACAAATATTTGGACTTCGTGAAAATTTATAGGCAATTGGTGCAATACCCACTGGACTGACGTGTGGAGTAGTGAACTGCTATGTGAAATTGTTTTGTATGAGACATTTTAATGTTTATTAGATATGACTGTAAGACAGTGAACTTTATTGTGGTTGAATTTAATGCAGTTGAAATTTGCAATAAGCCAAAATCTCATCAAATCAACAGTCTACCTATGATTTACACCTCTAGTCAAAATCAACATTGGTGATATATTGTGTCCTTTTACAACACTTTTAAAATTTGTTCTTTCTTTTAATGTCGACATTATTCAATAAAGTTTGCCACTGGAAGCAGAGCTTATTTTAAGACACAAGCTTGAAAAGTCAGTGCCATGGCGATGTCTGATGTTTGTAATCTTTTAGCTTCTCTTCCTTATGCAGACTGCAATATATAATCATCTTTAATTATTGTAAAGGAGATGTGCTGTGGGATAATTTAGAGCTATTAACTGAGATTGATACCATAGAAACATAGCACACAACACTTGACAAAAATCTACCCACACAGATGCTAAAAAGGCAAAACATGAAGTCGACTGCAGCACAGAACATCATAGATGTACCTAGAACTTAAGCTAATTTTCAAGAGGTTAGAAGAAAAGGCCTAATATGAGCAATCAGATGGATATACCCTTACCTAGTTTCCCTAGTTAATCTTTACAGATCTCTGGATTGTAACCTTAAACTCTGAGCATCATATAAGAATATTTAAGAGATAGGTGGCATTTCTCAAAACGTTATACACCAGCTTTTTTTGTCATCTGCCCAAAAATGTGCTGTATAGATATTGGTGCAAAAAATGTGTTGTCTCTGTAGCAACCTCAGCAGCAACCTCATTTCCCATCTCATCTACAGTATTTCAACCTCTCAGCATTCAGCATCAGCAGTATACTAATCACCAGCCTGATCATCTGTCATCATCTGCACCTGTTTCTCACTGATTCATACCTTAAGTTAGATGTTTTGGTTATGCTGGAATAATTAAATGGGTCACTGCATCACTTATGACTTTTCCAATGTACTGTACAAGTAAAACAGTTATTTGATTTCAAAACTAATGTACTCAAGCACATTCTAAGTCTTTCCAATACTGCTGGGTTTTAGAGACGGTGAGAAGAATACTGTATGTATAAAGATGATGATCTTCCAATGCCACTCTCAGACTTGTAAATAAGAGCATGAGAGCTGTGATTTAATCAAGGTAGCATTTTGTTCTATATGCAAGAGGTGAAATTGAAACCCGAGTAGCATTCAATAAGTCTTCAGGTCTATTCATATCTGTGGAAATCATCAAATTTATAACAGTACAAAGCATAAAATTCAATACCAACCCAATAACAGCACAAGACCTTTAGCAAACACACCTCACATCAGCATTAGAGAAGGGTGCACAAAAAAAAAAAAAAAATAGGGCTGAGATTGATTTTCACATTCAGTATGCTGAGAGTAGCAGATGCTCAGGCAGCACTCTCTCACTGCCCAGCCGAGGTACAAGGGAATATGGGATAACACACTATGACAGACTATCATAGACAAAGTAATATTCAGGGCAAATAAACAGAACAATATTGAAGTGTCCCAAGTTACTCACAGTGAAGATATAGTTTGAGGCGAAAATATATATATATCATCTTGGTCACAGTCTGCCTTGGTGAGTGTGTATGGGGTAATAAAGGCCCTGCTTTGTGATAAAAATTCTGATTAAACCATCACCAGACATGCAGCATATCTCCAGATGGAAGCCTTATCCTCTAATCCCTGCCTGATGGACGAGGAAGAGGAAGTGACAAGGTTTAATCAACACACAAAGACAATCAGACATACAGAGACTGAGGGGAAAGGGGGATAAGAAGAGTTGCACATGCAGCACGGTGTCTGCAATTCCACATCCAATTCATTAACAGCCAAAGCAAGGCTGATCTCACTGCGGTAGGATTGCTCCAGTGCACCAGTAAAGGCCTGTCCTAATGCAGCAAACCATAAAAGCTTATGATGACAAAAATCGAACTTGTTTCGATTCTAGAGAGATGTCAAGGAGACTAGAAAGGTGCCATTCATTAAGCGGCTGAATGACTTATATATGGATTATCTGAGTCTTTCTTTAAAAGATTATGTCAAAATCTGTCAACCCAAAGTGCACAGTGAACAATCCCGATGTCAAATGGTGCAGACGCATAAAAGCTACAAAGTGCTGCCCATGTTTTTGATTCCTAGAATCTGTCTAGACTTTAAAAGTGATAGTTAAAATAGACCCATTAAACAAATTTTACTTTTAAGCCAATTTTCTTGCAAATGTAATAAAAACACATTTCCTGCCTTGTCCGATTATTTTTCCATTTGTATGCTGGCTGAGGTTTGTCTTTTCTATCGTGACCTCATATAAGGAGATACCTGGTGGGAGTGGCTTAGCAGTAGCTCATTCACATAGGCACTGAACTGGCACGCGAGCTTGAGGTATGAAAATGCTGGAGCATTAAAACAGTGTGGGCGGAAAAATATCGGCCCTTTAAAGCATCATTCAGTAAAGCATGAACAATTAATCGCATAAAATCTTTTTTAATTTTGTTATGGACACGTACAATTATTTGTACACAAAAGACTGCAATTTTTACAGGTAATACAGTATATGCACAGTAGGGGATGTGTGTAGAGTTTGTCGATAATTTAAGTATATAGAACACTTTATTTTTATTTTTATTGTTCTTATTGTCTTTCTCTGGTACTACAAATTGCTTGTCTATCATGCAACTACAAATTAAAAACTAACAGTCTAGACATAAAATCTGTTTGTTCAGGAGACACAGGCTAAGGATTGGTCTACCATGGTGACATCCTTTAACATATTTCTTACAAAAGCATCATTCCTAGTTTTCCACCGATCAAACCGCTTACAATAGAGATCTTGTCGCACAAAATTGAAAATGGGGTTAACAGCATCAATTGATAATCAGATTGAAGTTTGATTGATGTCTTTTTCCTTTATTACTGCCTAAAATGGAATTTTAATTGTGATGGAAATATCTGACTGATACACAAAAACAAAAGAAGTGTCTTTGTTCTCAGTCTTGTCGCTCCTGGTCTCTGTTTGTTTGTGTGTATGTGTGTGTGTGTGTGTGTGTGTGTGTGTGTGTGTGTGGGAGGCCAGCTGCAGCCCTCACTGAAACAGAACATATCAGCTGGGCTTTTTATCCAGGCACTGTGGATTTGGCATTGCCTGTATAACCCACATCAAACACCAACACAAATCCTCTTGTAGACAGACATATCAATCCCTGTACTCCAGGTGTCCCAAAAAAACCTTTCAAACTTATAGCCCACATGAGTTGCCACAAAGGTGTCACAAAGAGTTCACTCTGATTAGAGAAGGAGGAACTCAAACAGAGCGTGAACAGATTTTAGATTTTCCGGTGTAATTTTCACATGAACACCCAAGAAGGCCTTTGTTACAAAAACATCAACACCCAGACACTTTAGAACTGCCTTACCCGGAAATCTGCTTTCCTTGTATTTCAATTAAAAAATGAATTTAAATATGACAGAATTCTGGCACCTGCTGACTACACATACAAAAATCATCTTGACAGTTTCACACTGATGCTTTTTGAATCTATTTAGCGGTCGACTTGGAAGCCTGAAACCAAAATGGTGGCACAGAGCCACTATAAGAAATCAATAATCAGAGCCAGTGAGTGGTCAAAAAGCATTTACACAAGACGCTAAGCATGTCTCTCTGCCTGAGAGAGCCCAAAGTCCGAAACAAAGGCACAGTGCACTGCCAGATTGGTAATTAGTGTTTAGTAGGTGGGCTGAAGTTTCCATTCATCCCCAGCCAAAGGTGCCTTGTTTCCAACAGGAACACCAGCAGGTGTCATGGACCAGCTGAACCCGGGCGGCAGCCAATGAGAGGCATTTACAGGCTGGTCTGCAAAGGCTGCTGGGAAGTGTGACACAGATTTGACCTGGCAGCTGGGTAAACCACTTGCAGTACAACTGACAGAAGATGATGACAGGATGATAGAGAAAGCTGGAAAGTCGGAGACAAAGGAAACCAGCTGCTGATCAGTTTTCCATATCTGCACCTCTGACTGTAGATCTGGCCACAATGCAAGGCACAGGCTTATATTCCTTCCAATACATTATCAGTGTTTCTCATAGGTCTGAAATATACTTGCGGCTTGGCATTACCTTCCAGCACAAAAGTGACCTACTACGTACAACAAACAACAAATACATATGATCTTTAACACAATATTTTGATTTATTTGATACTTCTATTCATTTCACATTTCAGAGATCCAACCAGCAAACCCTCCGCTCCATCTACCTGTGCGTTAAGAAAAAAGAAGAAATAAACTCTCTTTGGAGTATAAAGTACTCCGGTTTCCTCCCACAGTCCAAAGACGTGCAGGTTAGGCTAATTGGCGTTCCCAAATTGCCCGTAGTGTGTGAATGGGTGTGTGAGTGTGTGTATGTGTGTGTGTGTGTGTCCTGCGATGGGTTGGCACTTGCCATTTCATTACATATGGGGTCAGTATTGTGTGATATACAGACACATATCCTTTTTTTTTTCTTTTTTTTTTCTGCACAACCTACAAAATATTGCGTTTCATTTTAACCAACTGTACAAACATGACTGAGCAAAAGTAAAAATTAAATTAGGAGAAATTAAATTCAAGGAATTAAAATAGCTCACATAGGCAGAAAAATAGCACAGAATCATAAGATCATGTGTTTTTATTGTTTTTATTTTAGGTTGTTATAACAATAATATATGCATGTTGTGTGCTTTACATTTTTATAACGTCATTATCACATCCTGGTAGCAGTAAAGTGCATTAAAAGTCATGATAACTTTGTTTCTGAACGACATATCTGAAAACCCAAGTGCACAGTTTGATGTGTGAAGTCTTTTAAAGAAGTTCCACCGTCTGAAATTGTCTCCGCGGGGCATTTGCGACCATCAGTACGCCTTCTTATTCTTTTTATAATTCGTTAATTATTCTTTTTGTATATTCGGTAATTCGTTGCTCAGTACACTGCTCTCGCGGTAGCAGAATAAACAGGTACAGGAGGAATAGCACGAGAGGAAACTGTCCGCCACCAGTTAATCGAGTGGCATTTTTCTGCTTGATGGAGTCGAGTGGCCCGTCGAGTGGTTGACTATACTTGAGTGGCCCACCCAAGTACTCTATGTGTGGGGAACACTGATTATAGTTTCTATATTAACAGCTTGTTTACAGAGACCTGTATAAGAGACCTGCCACATAACATGGATTTTAAAAAGAGCTGTTATGTAACACGGAAAGTGTCTATCATTGATATTGTGACGTCTTGTGTAAGCAATATTTATGGTAGAAGTCTCAGGGTTCAAGAGTTTATAAATGTCAGGAGTCTTTCTGCCATCGGATAGTCCTGAAGACAAATCACTCTGCACTTTCCGGTTTCTGGGTAATATGACAAGCTGCAGGGATTTTATTGTCTATTAACTTTAAGAGAGAAAAAAAATATGGATGATGAGCGAATGACAGTTTATGATTGCTAAAACAACTTGGACACACACACACACACACTACAAGCAATTTGGGAATGGCAATTAGCCTAATCTGCATGTCTTTGGACTGTTGGAGGAAACCGGAGTACTCAGAGTTAACCCACAAAGCACGGGGAGAACATGCAAACTCTACGTACATAGACTTGAGACGGGAATTAAACCCTCAACCCTGGAGGTGCAAGTCCACAGCGCTAAACTGTGCCATACGCCACTGTGTTTTAACCCTTATATAATTTATGATTATCTACATAACAACTCACGCATACAAAATACCAACATATCATCATACTGTATGAAGTAACTATGTTACAAAGTTAATAAACTGTCCTATCAAGCTTCGTAACAAGCTAAGTTACGAAGAGTTGTTATTCCCATTTTTCTATTTTCAAAACTATAATTTCATATCTGTTGATTCAAATCACATGTATCTGGCTGATTATCCACAATTTTTCACTTCATTTACTCTTTATTTTGACAAGCACTGCTTTCTATTTCCTTTTCAAAACACATAAGAAGACACTGGCGAAAATAAACCATAGCGCCAGTAATAGTCAACTGACAAACAAATGGCACTTGCTGGCGATCGTGAAGAGTTGCTAATAATTATACCCTTAAAGAGCTTACAGTAATTAGGAGGATTTAATAAGCATAAAAAGTGAGGCATGGTGGCTTAGTGATTAGCACTGTTGCCTCACACCTCGTGGGATGGGAGTGTGAATCTCGTTGCAGTGGAATTCTTCTGGATACTCCGTTTCACTTCCACAGTCTAGACGGCGTCATAGGTAGGTAAAGACTACGTTTCAAAATTATATGTAATGTACTGTATGAATGTGTCATAAATGTGAGTGCGCCTGTGCCCTGAAATGGACTGGCACCCCATCCCGGGTGTCCCCTCTTTGTCCCTGGGATAGTCTCCTCCTCCCCCCCGACCCTACACAGGATAAGAGGTATGGAAAATAAATGAATGGATGAATGAAAAAGCATGACTAGAATATAATTTACAGTCTCTATTAGCAGATGCCCATGGCCAGTTGTTCCTGCAGCTGTTAGTTAAACTATGCAAGGCTTTTAGACTAATCCCCACATAATGCATAATGCAAGGTTTTTTTACTTAATGGCATGCTTCTTATATTGTGCATGTTGCAAAGTTGTCATAACGTCACCAAAAAAAAAAAAAAATCAGAGCCCTCTTAGCTCTATCTGTCCTGAGAGAATTGAAAATAACTCTTCTACTCCACCCTGCAACCTCATGCGCAGAAATAGCTGGCTTGGTTAAACGAAATTTTCCTGCTTCATCGCTCAGGAAGGGCGTGTGGCTGTCCAGTCCTGCTTGCTACACACGGAATATTAGCTTTGACTAGGCTATAATCAGTGTGAAGGATGACTTAATACCCAAAGACTAATGGCTGAGCCTGCGACTCTATGCCTTGCTGGAAATTAATTTTGCTGCTTTTTTTCACCAGCTGGGGAGTCCTTGCAGGCACACGCCCACACACAAACAAAATAATATAATAAGATCTGCAGCATGGTATACACTAGATCTTGAACTTGGAGTGTAATGTATGAAAACAGATGGGTCCCAAATGCTGTATGAACGTGAAGCCAAAAAAAGAAAAAAAGAAAGAAAAAAGAAACTGTATGTATCTGACATACAGTTGTAAGTCTGACATTCATCATGTTTTATACAGACTATACACACACCATAATCATTTTCAAGATTCGGGACACAGTGCCTCAAGCCTCACCCTCTTTATCATCATGGCGTATGATGGCGTCCTGGAGGATGTCAGAGACGGAGAAGCTGATGGATTGTTTCTTGCGCTGACTGCTCAGAGGTTTCTGGGTCCTTTCACGCTCGTAGTATGCACACAGCTGATCACAACGCATCCTCCGCACCAGCCTCTGCCTTTGCCCCAGAGGTAAAGACTCCAGCAGGCACTGGTCTATCTCCATGTTTTGCCTGAAGGCATTACATAGCTGGAAACAACCTGAGAACAAGACGAACAGGAAACGATGTTACCATTAACACTCGGGATATTAGTATGTAAAAAAATTTTCCTAAGTCACCCATGCCTCTTAAATACTTGGTCTCATAAAGTGGGAAAATTAGCCTACAGTCTTTCCCATGTACATACACCCCAGACTTGAAAAGGACCGTCATCTTCCTGGAAACCACTTCAAATGATCCCAGTATGAATTCAACCAGCTCACCAGTAAACAAGCTCTACAAGCCACTAGACAAAACATGTCTAACATAACATGACCTTAGTATTATACGGATCTGTCTGGGTGAATTAAACTGATTATACTACAGTTACAAACCGCACTGGTTAAGAACAACCTCTAGTCTTGAATATCTGCTGTTATTTACATCATTAATTCTCAACACCATTCCTTCTATCAGCACTCTAAACAAGTAGTTTAGCCTACTTTATGGCTTTCTTCAACTATTCTACCATGGTTGTTTTACGGTTTACATCTTTCACCCACACACTGAGTCACTGAGCTGTATGAAAGAAATAAAATGAAAGAAATGTCATTGGCAACCCAGTTACCCACTTGTGCAGAGATCATATACTCAAATCATGTAGCACTGTCACTGCTACCAGTTAGTTATTTATTAACAGTTGATGAATTGTTTATTGAGCTGAGCAAGATGTCAAGCGCCAAAACTCGTGAGGGTCAAGTAAAGTACAGTGTCCCATTAAACCCAGCTTAAGCAATAATTTGGATTTTAAACACTGTTAAGGTGTCCGAAAGGAAAAAAAAAAAAAAGAACGAAGTACAATCAGAACTTAAAAACTTTAAATACTGTATGTATTTGGATTTTTGTAGAGCTACTTTCGTGACAGGGATGTTAAAAGTGCTATATAAATAAAACCGACATGAATTGAATGAGAAAAAGTGGGACATGGTGTCGTAGTGATTAGCACTGTGGCCTCACACTTCCTCCTCCTCAAGGGTTCTATGTGTGTGGAGTTTTCATGTTCCTAATGAGTTTCCTCCGGCCACTCAGGTTTGTCCAAAGACATTTAGGGCTAATCTCTTTGCCAGTGAGTAAAGTGTTTAAGTGTCTGTGTGCTTGTGGGCCCTGCGATGGATTAGCAACCTGTCCATGGTGAACGCTGCCTCGAGTCCCCTGTCCATAGGCTCCATGCATCCCTAGGGTGATGTGCAAAATCTGTCAAAGGGAGTATGTGTACAAATGGTTAAACACTAGTTGGCCTACAGTACAATGACAATGTACGTCTGCTTCGACAGCTGTGTTGTGTTTGTAACGGTAATATACTCGGTAATCTAAGTAATCCTAGTTGATGCAGGGATGTGTAATGTACTCTGGGTGTTGTAAAAGTGATGGATGGCAGGACTGATTTTCAGGAAGCAAAAGTGCAAGAAGCATTGTAAATGTGCAGTTCAACCAATTATTAATCCATCATCGTGGTTTACTCAAACGGTTTATCCATTATGGAACGATTTATTGTCTCCCATCACTAGTCAGGACCCACACGGAACGGTAAGATGTGAAGAATTTTAGGGAGAGAAGAAAGTTAAAGATTTTTCTAGGGTGTCAAAGATTTCTCACTCTCAACACATGCAAAAGCAGTGCATTATAAGATATTGTGACTCAGCACATCCAACACACTTCTGGACGTGTCCTGGAAACAAAGCAAAAAGCTAAATGCCTCGTTACCCTAATACAAAAAGCTGAGTTTAAAGATACAGTATTATACTCATTACAAGTTCAGTTAAGCCCAAGTTTAAAAAAAAAAAT
Organism: Dinotopterus cunningtoni; assembly: GCA_028565755.1. Taxonomy (NCBI): domain Eukaryota; kingdom Metazoa; phylum Chordata; class Actinopteri; order Siluriformes; family Clariidae; genus Dinotopterus; species Dinotopterus cunningtoni. Next base: position 9,321,187 of record JAOTRS010000047.1, read on the forward strand.
AAATAAATAAAACTCCATTTCCAGTTAAATCTACATTTTCATCTTAATGAATAATTGAAACTTGTAATGCCTGAGATGTACTGACTGCTTAGTGACTCATCTGCAGCAATCACAAGGCTGCTCGGTCATTCCCTTTCAGCTTATATACCTCTCCTACTGAGCTGATCTGCCACGTAGTACATTATAAACCCATCACCTCACCCAGACAGCGAGCAAGAGAAAGAGAGAGAGAGAGAGAGAGAGAGAGAGAGAGAGGGAGAGTGAAAAGACGACAGAAAGATGGACAGAAACAGTGCAAGAAAATAATGGGTTGGAGAAAGTTGGTTTGACCTTGGTGGGCCAAATGAGTGATCACAATGTGCACATCCATCAGCTTTCCTTAGGCCGAGCTAAAAAAAAAAAAAAAAAAAGTTTTCTTTATGAGCAAGTTGTCTGAACTAACAGACACTGCGTTCCTTCTCCATGGCTGCGTGCAGACTTGTAATTACTGAGATAATTCAGGTCACTGGAAGCCCTTCAGCCAGGGGAACCGTGGCTTCAAAAGTCTGCCTTTGTAGATAAATTAGGCGCCTCTCTCTACTTTAAACCCTCTCCTTTACTCACATCGCCTTTCCACTCGTGTGTCTCGCTCTCCCTCTCTCTGATTCAGCGGCTTGCTGCCAGTGCATAAGCCATAAAACTACTGGCAACACTGTGGACATTAAAGCCCAAGCAAGCCTTCTGTCATTCATACTCTTTTCTTTTCAATATGTTGTTGTTTTTTCTTCTTTTTTCAAAGCTGATTCACCTTTTTATAGTTAGCTATGGAGAAGGATATGAGAGCTGTGTTGATTAGGCATGCCCAAAATGAGGCGAGTATTTTTTTTTAGCCTAATCGAGAACATTGACATTATCTTATCTAGCATTCAAAGCCTGTCAGCCGGACTTCTCTTCAAATTCACGAAATGAATCTGTAAACACCCAGGCCGTGGAGTGTTGTTCAGTGTGCTCGTAACAGACAATGTGATCTAATATGGTGTGGAGGGCACTTTATTACTGTGAGTAAATTGAGACCTTTAAGTAATCCAATTTCGCCCCTGCACGGCCATAAACCTACTTTATGTACTGATCTGATATGTGGCTTGTGCTTTCTTTAAATGTGATGAACCAGGTGCTAAACTTTACAGCTCAGTTGTCTGACCCCAAGTCCTGGACCACTACAGCCAAAGTTAGTGCTTTTTTGTTTTTGTTGTTCAAAACACCTGATTTAGTCAAATATAAGCTTTTACATGGATGAGCTTGAACATACAGAACAACGCCAATGTCTAAGATAAATAAAATAGAGAGAAACAGAAAGAAGAAACCATAACCAAATTATGCTCACAGTTTCAAAAAAGCCTCAAGGCAGAAACAACACTTACTCTATATTTAGTATCATGTTTGCCATAAAGTTAAATCTTAAAATTCTTTACACTGATAGTTTTATACCATATACATTTAGCATAAGTGTAAGACCAGATTTTATCCTGATTTACAATCAAATTCCCATTCAATCGATCATCTGCCTCGTGATGTCCAGGACAAGAGTTTGTGCAAACATTATGGATGTCCGGATTGATTGGAAAATGCACTTTAGATTTATAAAAAATAAAATAAAATAAAAAGTATAGTAATTAAAGGCTATACAACTAATCATTCAAAGTTAATCATTAATTAATTAATTAATCATCTTGATCATGATTTTAGCTTCCACACAACTAAATGAACATGATCAACCAATGTTGAAAATGAGTGCTCAGCGCCAGCAGAACACAAAGCAAAAATATGACACTTGAATAATGGCCAAATTAGAGAGCTTATATATAAGTGAGAAACACTCACAAGGATTTACAAGAGCTGCATATATACAGTAAATCAAACAGCCATGCATTGCACAAATGCTCATTTTATTCCTGCTACTGCGGGAATAAAAAAAATAAATAGGCTAGATAAAGGGTAAAAAATGCTTAGTGCATGCATTTTTCTCAAAACTCCAAGAGCACCCACAAGACAAAACATGAAAGTGCAATAAAAATATTGTCACTAAAATTGATGAAGATATTGATCAAAATAATCACTATAATCATTTTGGTCCTAATAGAACTAAACTATGCTTTCTTATAAGACATACTGTAGTACAGTATTAACAGATTACTATTAAAACAAGAATCCAGTGCATCTGACTATAGCAAAGCAATACCAGTTCCTGAGACAACGTTCGGACCAAAATGACTTTCGAATAATAACAAATCCATCCACACTTCTCCCAAAGTGACTGCCTCCACCTGCTGGATCCGGCAAATCTTGATAAGGTCACACGTCATGATAAGGTCAAACCATTGCTGTACTCTATACTTCACTGCCAGCCTGATTTTCCATCTCTGAGACAGAAAGCTGAACTGAGATGCTTATCACCCACTAGCTGACAAAGAACGCTTGAAGATTGATATGGCTATGGGCTCTAACCACCAGGAGACAGATAGTCATCTACTTCCTGCCTCTTCCACCTGTTTCACCGGATGCCTAAAGGACAAAGAAGTTAACATAAGCCGTGAAAAGGCCAAGCTAATTTGTTTACCTCCCCGCAGCATATGCCTCTTTTGACCACGGTTTATTTAGATCAAAGCAAGAGACCTTTTCAGTTCTCTTTGACTGGGTTCATGTCAGAAACAGAGGTTTCAAAGGAAAAAACGAAAACTTCAGTAAGGTCACACCAGCTTCAAACACTACATATAGATAAGATAGTACAGCATCATGCTAGAATAAAATAAAGATGAAAATAAAGCGGATACACCAGCTGGGAATCTGTAATCGGTGGCTGTGCACGGAGGGTTAATACACACCCTGCGCAGCTCAAATAGGCTTATGACCCAATTTCAGGGCGACGCTGAGCACTGACACCTCAAGTATACACTCCCCACAACTTAAATCTAAAAATGTCTGCAGGAAAAATCCTAAATGCAAAGAGATTTGGGAGCAGATGTGTGAACACAAGTGACTGAGAGAGGGTTCTCCAGAGATTAGAAGCAAATAAGAGTCTGAAAAAATGACTCAGATATTCCATGGAGTATTGTATCATTCTCTTCCAAATTTCTGGTGAAAATGACACAGTCGTGTTTCTCATTTTCACATTAACAGCCAATAAGAAACTACTTAAGGTAATTTCAATGTACCTGTTTTTATGCATTTAAACTTTCAGCTTGGGTCAATTACAGTTTTAGTTTGTCACAGGAATCCTTTCCTTATTCCCTCTTTCCTCTTTACAGGCAACCTTGTCTATGGAAAACAGAAAAGTAGGACAGTTGAATCTATCAGTAAAAACCACAGAGATACAAGGTCTAAATATTGTAAGCAAAGAAATTAGAGAGAAGGAAAATGGTAGTTCCTACTCTCAAGAGTTGTGTTTTTAAAAACAGACATCTGCTCTGAAGGGTTTTTTCCTTCGAGGCAGAGACACTGTTTTCACTTCCAACTCCCCACTGCAGCCATATAACAGTTGATGCAACACAAGTTTTGCTTACTACAGTACCTACTGGCTGTAACAGTATGTGCAAATGGCTAAAATTACAGGAGTGTTGGGCAGAATACCAT
>JAOTRS010000047.1:9341415-9351973 GCA_028565755.1 Dinotopterus cunningtoni
TAGACGCCTCCATGATTTCTAAGTAAGAGAACTTGCAAAATCACAGGGTGATCAAATACTTATTGCCCTCACTGTATATAAATAAAGTGACTTGATTCCTTTCAGATTCAGATTCCTGTGACTTTTTGCCTCTCCGCATGAGTAGAGTGCTCACTGACGTGAGTCAGCACCGACTTTATATATTTTATAACAGTGCTAGCAACGGCTGCTAAATCCGCTAAAGCAGCTAACTTCTTATCATCATCCAAGCATCCATTTTGCTAAAATACCATCCATTGTTTGAAATAAATGAGTGGTCGCATAAATATGATGTGTTTTAGCCCAGATGGTGCGAGCAAAGAAGTATCGATGTGTGCATGTGTGCCATTTCAGAGGACAGACGCGTTGGCATTAGAGTCATATAAAAGTCACTTGTAGTTATGAATGTGAACTGTCATCACTGTCGTACAAATAATGGAATTAAACAATGTGGCTTGTAATGTAAAGGTAGCCAGAGGGGATAGTAAACCATGCTAAGGATCAAACCTTACACCGCAAACAACAGTACAGTATGGCAGCAGTGCTACCTGCTGTATGACTTTACAGACTGAGAAAGCAGGCAATTCTTTCTTTGTTTAGGGCAATAACGTCTTTAATTAATGTTGCAATTTGGGGGATTTTCGCAGGATCCTTTCCTGCTTTACCATGCATTAGTAAATAACCTTAAACTAAATAAACTAACACAACACAAACCATATCATTGAACTTGGGACCGTAGCTGTATATGGTTAATACAACATTTTAGATTAACACAACTTTAAATAATTAGTTGACTACACTTTAATTAAGCTAATAAAAAGTCTTAAGAGCAACAAGTCGCTACATACTTTTAGACTGGAGAGACTTGAAATGTTTAAGTTTATCTACTTAAAAAGCACAGAGTATCTGTATCTACTGGGAGAGTCCAGCAAACCTGGACAGCACAAACATGTCATTATGTGACAGCAGGAAAGAATTCTGTTACATATAACCCTCAGAAAAGCCAACTGAAAGTGCTGCCTGTCTTCAGGCTATTACATTAGCAAATGGCTAGCTAGCTCGCTAACCAGTACACATGTGGGAATTCTTTTTGTTGCCTGTTAAGATCAAATCTATTTTAGCTTTCCATTCCTGGTGAAATGGGTTCAAGGACATTTCCAAAGCAATTGAACGGCATTTAGCCAGATGTACTACTTTCCCTACCTACTGTAGGTGAAATAAAAATGTATTTAAATATGAACATACATCCCAAACCATTTGCCCTCTTGGAGATGTAACTGTCATCAATTTTATTTATAAATGGGGTGTTGTTGTCATCAAAATTAATGTTTAACAATCATTTCTTCAAAACTTTTTGTTCAGTTGTAAGCTGAGCTGGACTTTCTGTGTTAAGACAAAGAGAGGCAGGTAATAAACGGATAGCTTTAAAATTCAAAATTGAGGTGCATATAAGTTTATGACCATAGGCCTTAGTCTTTCTACATATCATTCACTGACCATGAAGTTTGTCACCCAAACATGAATACAACGTAAGAAAATTGGGGTCAAATTCCACAACCCTCGTTCCATGCAAAAATGCTTTTTTTATGTTCAGCGAAGGCTCATGTGAAGCTTCTGCAGTCTGTGTATGTTAATGTGCTTTTATGCTAATTTTGATTTAGAAAAAACAAATCCCTTTAATTGGCTAGCAGGGCTAAGCCCCTATAAATAAAAAACATAAATGTAAGGTGTACATTTAATTTTTTTAAAAACTTTTTGATGGAATCAACGGTTACTGTACATCGCCACCAACAGTCATAATAAAAAATGCAGTATTAGAATGGTATTAAGAAGCAAGACTGGACTGATTTTTTCCTTGCTTTGATCAGATTCATGCAGCCTGTCAGAAGTTTATACAGTGCACGCACCCCCCACCACCCATACCCACATTTTTTTGTGCATAAGGAATGACAACCTAAAAGTGGGGGATTTAAAAGTATTGATAAAGAGAGACGTTTAAAAGGGAACCTAAAAGTATTAATAGATAAATAGATAATTGTATTAATCGCTTAAGTGCATATTGTCCAATCAGTGAAAAATAGACATAGAACCCATACCCACACACACACACACACACACACACACACACACACATACACACACACACACACAATTATAAAACCATGAATTTGGTATTATTTATTTATGATTATTTTAAAACAGATGGTTACATTGTTCTGTTTTCCTTGTCAAAATCATGAACTCAGTTAAGTGCATCGGTAATACTTTGCCCTCCTTCATTCATACTACACCATCATTGTGCCCTTATGATGTAATACATTCCTCAGCCTTAATTGTTCCATTATTAAGTGGATAAGTGGATATAAGATTTTTGCCCTCACGTCCTGACCCTGCCATTACTGTTGTGAAATAAAGCAAAACTGAAAGTTTTTAATCTGTTGGCCTTGATTTGTCTTTTTCTTTCCTGAGTCAGGCGAGTTCTTTACGGCATTCTCATTTACATTCACAGTTACCCACAAAGCCAGACACGTACACATATTCTCCACAGGACACAACTTGCCACAGGACAAATCACACAGAAAGATCAGTGATTAATATAGCCCATTAAATGTTATAGCCAGGAGCGAGAGAGAGAGAGAGAGAGAGAGAGAGAAAGAAAAGGAGAGAGAGCAAAGACTAACATTTGGACTTCTGAATTTTTCCACTGCATAAAATCCTGCAACATTTACTTCACCCACCGCACCTCTGACTCTGTGTAATAACACAACTCAAATGGAAGAATGCCTGTGTTTCCATAAACAACTACAGTTAAACACTAGGCAGCAAGTACAGTATAAGCATATAACACATTCATTGTGTCCTTGGCTTACCTTACAAATGACGCCTTTCTCCGAGGGTGCGTCCTGTAACACATCACTCTTACTTGTTTCTGTATCTCTCATACATATTGAGGAGAGTGTGTGCACACACCCACAGCTGTTCCCACTGCAGTCACCACATTCCCAAACATTGCCTTCATGCACTCAGCTGTTTGAAAAGCGAGCTGCTCATGCCCACTCGAATCACAGGGAGGGACAGAGCGAGAGACAACTGATCTGAAGTTGTTCTGTACATCCTGAACAGAATACAAAATGACCTGAGGAGCAGTTCAGTTCCTCAGGTATAGGATGTGTAGAGAACTACAGGCTAGTATTTCTGCTTCTGTCACCACCTTTTGGAAAGTAAAGGCTTTATTAAAAGTAAAGGAAATGATATGTTAAGATATGTGGGAAATTATAGCAACAGAAATGAACAAAGTGAGCAAGGAAGTATTTGTACAGAATAATATGATTCAGCTATAAAGCATGTGATAAGAGCATCGATATAAGACCACCATCAATGATTTGATAAAGGAAATATTAGAAAAGGAAACAAATATAAATGGATAATACATGGAAGAAATCAAGAAGATTAACTTTTTTGGCATTAAATAAAATGAGGTAGTCTCTATGAAAATGTTTTAATTTTGTAAAATCAGATTTATTCTATGTCTTAAGTGTTATTTTTGTAACTGTGTATCTACTGTAATTTCTTAATCATTTTCTATACTGCCTATCCTGTACTGGGTTGCAGGAGGCCTGAAGCCTTTCCCAGGGGACTTGGGGCACCTATTGCAGGGTACATGCATGCACACATGCTGCCAATTTGGGAATGCCAATTAGCCTAATCTGCATGTCTTTGGACTGTGGGAGAAAACCAGAGTTGTCAGAGGAAACCAGCCAAGGACCGAGAGAACATGCAAATTCTATGCAAACAGACCCCAAGGCAGGACTCGAACCCTTAACCCTGGACGCAAGGCCATGATTCTAACCACTACGCCACTGTGCCACCCTAATCCAAGAATGAACTGCAATAAAGATAAAACGGTTTCATGTTTTAGCCACTCAGTTTCCTTCACAATCCTCAGGGTTCAATTCTGACCCTGGGTGACTTTCTATTTAGAGTTTTGCATGTTTTCCTCATGTCATGTTTTCTCCATGTCTGTTTGTGTGTTTCAGCAGTGATGGTTCAGTGATCTATCCTGATCCAAGAATGTTTTCCTCAAACCAAACCAAACCAGGATAAACAGGTTAGTGAAAATATATATACCCTTTACATTTTCTTTCTACAAAATTGCTACAAACATGATTTATTGCATTTCTTAGCTTTGGATTAGGTCACTCATATTAGAAAAATGCGATAAAGCTAAAATGAAAGCGCTAATTTTGGAAGCAGTTCAAATGTGCTCTCCAGATGTATATTACATAGCCAAAAGATGGTCTTACACATTGCTTTCATCCCTCCTGTCTCGAAACAAGACGGACACATCCCTAGAGCCAGGGAGGCCCAGATCTCTCTCTGTCTCTTTCTCTCTCTCTCTCTGTCTCTCTCTCTCACACACACACACAACACTGATGAGCCATGTGGTGGCAGTACATTTCTCCCCAGAGACAGAGCGTACAAGGGAAGCAGGATCTGAACACAGACGTGCACATCAGATGATCTGATTATAAACACACACACACACGCACACACACACACATACACACAACCACTCATGTGCACACACCTGCACAAACACACACACACACACGCACACACACACACACCCACACACACCCACACACACACACACACACACACACACACACACACACACACACACACTTGCTCCATCTTCTGTGATGTAAACAAAACCGTGTCTAAGCAACCTACTCTCTTAGTGGAATACACTATTCTGTATGGAGAGAGAGAGAGAGGTGTAAAAATAGACAGCACAATTGTAATTCCTTAAAGCCACCTGATGGGGGCAATCTGTTCACATCAAGAGTACAGCCATGCAGTCAGGCGCTACACACAGCCAGATTAAGCGGCGCAATTTCCCACTCTACTCAATCAGCAACTACACACATTTCCAACTCATTAGGTATTCATTATTCCGTCTCAGTTTTCGAAAACGGACAAGTCTTACAAGACGTAGAAATAACCACATGTTTCTCCTTAATGCATCGCGCGGAAAACCGAGCCTGACACATAGCTGACGGGAATGTCAGTTCTTACATCAGCAGATTCTTACACTCAAACTTAGACTGTATGGAATATGCATGTCTGAGCTGACTGCCCTCTTCGGAGACGATCTGTATAGATTTAAATGAGCAGCTTAATGAACCCAGATGCATAATGAGAAAGATGAATAATTGATTGCGCTGAAGTGGAATCGCTGATCTTGTTCCTGCTAATATGCAGATCTTCAGCGGAAAGCCGACTTGCAAAGATACGAAAATGGACCTGTTTGTGGGGGAGAAAAAGCATGAGCATCTGCTGCGAGCGCACAGACCATCAGCACACGCATATTTCTGCACAGAGCTTCCAATTAAAATACTACTATCCTGACCTTTAACCCTCTTTCACTATATGTCTGGGAAAGGTCACCAGGTCACTTTGGCATCAATCACACATGGCGCATATACATAGCGCCTGGGAGAAAGCACAACCCTGGTTTAACACGAAACATTCTGTTAAAGGAGACCTCCATAAATTCAAATCTTATACACACCCCTCCTCCAGACACACTATATCCTACACATGGCATTAAGACAGTGATGCTTAAACAATATGTAAGAAGATGGTGAGTTCATATTAAAGGAATTAATCATGTACACGGTGAGTAAACAAAAAAACACACAACCACACCTGTACATGTATATCAAACATAGTCACCCCCCCCGCCCCACACACACACACACACAAACAGCCATGTGGTCACCACCAATGGGGTTTCACTTGGTTCAAGTCCAGATGAGCATTAGAGACGTAATCTCACAAGTGCAGGCGGTGACTATGCGCCCATTTGTCATCATCTTGTCAGCGACCTTGGACAGATTGTTAACATGCTGAGACTGATGACAGAAAAGGAGAGCAAGAGCAGAACAAATGTGCATTTTCATGCACATTAGAAACTCGAACTGAATTGCTCATACTCGTACTCCTGCACACGCACCCTTACACTACATAGACAACGTTACACATAGAGATGACCCGATTGCATATGTGGTAGCTACAGTACATACTCATACATAGCTTAGAATAGATGCACACTCTCACACTTTCTCCATACACTCGTTCATGCTCAAACCATACATGTCAACAATAATGAGTATCTGGTTCTAAAGACACAGCTAATAATACCAAAGGAGGGTCAAAGAACTCCACCTGGGAATGACAAAAATAATTCTGAGACATAACACATGAAGGGACGATAAAAAAAGTGTGACATACCAGAGATCCCGTCCTCAGAAGAGGAGAAGGAGAAGGTGAAGCAAGGAGTGTAGAGATAGTAAGAGAGAGCGCGCGAGAGAGCCAGTGGGAGAGAGAGTGGGAGAGAGAGAGAGAGAGAGAGAGAGAAAGCATGCACGAGTGATGAAGAAAAACGTGCGTCTGCGTACGCCTCTGCTTTTCTCCACCAAATCAATTTCACACTCTCTCACCTCCCAGTCGCCATGATGTCATTCATTCATTCGTTCGGTGTTACCATGGCAACCCGGAGCGGCGTGCTTGGGCTGTCTGGGCGAGTCCTTCTGATATCTCTGTCCCACCCTCTCACCCCTCCCACACACACACACACACACACACACACACACACACACACACACACACACACACACACCCTACCTCTTATTCTCATGGGACATGTGGACTGCATCACCTGCAAATTCCTGGATTCCTAGAGCAATGCCTTAAAATCAAAGAAAGCTCTTAGAGCATGTAGGGAGGGATCTTAATGTTTCTCTAGGTGTGTGTAAGGGAGAGAGAGAAAGAGAGACAGAGTCTGTGTGTGTGGATACATTCTTTTCCCCACAACAGCAAATTCCCTTTCACACATGCACAAATCCATTGTATCCCTTAATCTATGTTTGCTTTTCTTGCACTCATCAGTTTTTATGTCACTCCCACTCCCTCTCTCATAGTGCTCTACACAACCGCTGAAATACACTTTACTGGATTGTTTAGAAATTTGCACAGAGAAGACCAGGGGAAACATCAACAAACAGGAGTACATGAGAGATGAGACCAATAAGATGTAATATTGCACCAGAAGTGCATTAAGTTCATTATATCAATACATTTTCATTGAACACAATTCATTTCTTAGTAGACATGCCTACAGCTGTGCCTCACTGCAAATATAGGAATACGTCAGACCTCACTTCACCTTTTCCTCCAGCCGCCTTCTGTACACCGGCTGATCTCACACCACACACATAAACACAGACACAACTGCTTCCCCCTGGAGCTACGTCTGGGTGCACAGGTTCAGACTTCTTCTTGCCCCCTCTCTCCCACCTCTGCTATAATGAATAGTTAATGGGAGGAGTCCGGCTCATTGCCATGCTCTCTCTGATAATCTCCACATTGACCTTGGAGGAATTGGACATCTTCATACCAAGCAGAACCGCCCCATTTTTTTCAGCCCCTTTGATTAAATACGTAGCTCTCTCCCCACCCCCATTCTTCATGAGCTAGCTCTTACAGTCATTACACACATGTCCTCACAATTCAGTCTGTGGCGAAAAATGTCACCATTACACGCTACACAAGAAAATGAAAACGTATGAAGCTAATGAAACCTATATCATGCTTTATAATTATCTGACATGGACCTCAAATACCAAGCAGCGTGTATGTCATTAGCAGGACATTCCTCAGAAACATTCCAGCTGCTCTTATATTTTGAAGGTCAAGAAAAGTCTGCCCTGTTGTCAGTTGCGTGTAACCAAGGGTGACTTAACCGTTCACTGCAAGTCCTCTTTCAATGACTTGCACTGAAATGTCGAGCTACACACAAATGTCGTTCCTGAGATCCAGACTCCCTCTGCCCTCTGGACCTGTCTGACCCATCCTGGTGCCCCGCTTCTGTTTGGAGATCTCGTTACATGGATGCCCCGTGTGTCTCTTTGGGATGCGTCTGGTGTCTGGGGACAGTTTCACTCTACCATGAAGACAGTTCTGGCCTCGACTGATGTTGACAGCTGTTTCTCTGAGGACTTGACTTGGCTGGAGTCGCTCGATAGTTTAGGCCTGGAATTTCCTACAAGCCTCTCAAGGTTTCCTCCTATTACCATCTCAGGGAGTTTTTCCTCCAGGGAAACACATTCACATTCATTCCATACAAACTTAAATAATTCTTTTGATTGTGTAAAGCTGCTTTGCGACAATAACAATTGTTAAAAGTGCTATACAAATAAAATTGAATTGATTTAAATTGAAATGCACCATAATGAAAGATGAAAGATAATAAAAAGTAATTTTGTTTTTATCTTCACCATGTGCTAGTATGAGATCAAGACATATGAAGATCTTTCAGTCAGTCTTTTAATCAGACCATAGGCCAGTTGACAAAAGATGTCCATGGATGTTTCGATTCAGTCGCACATTCGTATTGAGTAGCCGCTCCATCCTGGTCAGAACAGAGTTGCGGTAGATCCGATGCTTATTTCAGGAACACTTACATTGTGAGACACGGACACACTCTGTATGGGACACTAGTCCATTGTGACACCCCATGCACACATTTAGATCCTTGTTCACCTTGTTATATTTTGGGACCGGTAGATAGGAAGAAACCAGAAAACCTGTGTGTAGACTGAGAGGCATGAGAATCTTCACATCAAACCACAGACCCTGGAGCGGTGAGGAAGCAACCCTTAACACTGCACCACTGTGCGGTGACTGTCTGGTCAGTCAGTGAATAATTCAAAATTTTCAGAATATCATTAGGATCTGGAAAGCCTTCCCTGAGATCATTAACTTCAATCCACTGAGAATTGGATTAGGGGTGTAAAAAAAGAGAAAAACCGCTTTACACTCTACACAATCACTTTCAAAAAGATGCTTCCCTCTAAATGTTCTTTATGTACATGTCCGACTCACACATTTCTTCATAACATTCATATTCCCTTTCTCACGTTTGGAAAATCTGTTACATTTCCTACTTGTATGGCAGGTTGCGTGTGATTGCAGGAAGGAGGAAGCGCTGATGGCAAAGCCTCCGGGTGTAGAATATATACCCTTCCTAGCTTTAACTATGTACCACTATCTCTGTCAGGCTCCTACCACATATGATAGTACAATAATGGTATATAATCGCATGTGAACCTTGCATCTGAAATATACCATTGAGGATAACGACTAATACTGTATGTAAAGCTTGTAAATGACTAAGAATTATATAAAATTTTACAGTAGATGCTAACTTGAATAAACAATATGTTATAGGCAAATGGTCAGGGGTTTTGTTTCAGTACGAGAGCTGTATCCTGTGTACTAGCCTGGAGTTAACCTACAAAAAAGGCAAAATTTTACAAGCAGCCTAAAGCCTTCAGCAAGTTAGCACCTCAGAGGAAAAAAAATAGGTCATATGTTCCCATCACCAAGCACACAGCCCCCTCAAAAACCGTCAAATCACAAGAGAAAGATCAGGAGCTGAAATACAAGGATGTGAATTATTTAAAAATCAATGCAGATCTTCAGCATGAGCCCTGCAGCTTTGACCACAAAAAGAACAATGAGGAGAGGATTTGCAGATGCTGTGCAACAAAGCTGCCAACTGCCCAATTGTTAATGAACCCAGACAGCAGCAGGGCACACACTGTATCGAAACACCCAGGACATAAATTACACCCTTTTCATTCTGAATGTTTCTTTCTTACCTGCTGGTGCAAACTGGGTTCGTCCATTTAAGGCAATTACAATGAATTGTTTTCTTTTAATGCAGTGCTATAATGCCTGAGAATTTAATTCAGGTGTTGCTTATCGAGTTCATGATTCAGGCTCCTCACTGGGTTTTTCAGTTGGCGCCAAGTTGTTCAAGTTCCCTGCTTGTCAATGCATTTTTCAAATTGTTAAGAAATCAATTGTCAGTCCCTCCTCTGTGAGGAGAATGATCAGATGTACAGTACTTTTGGGAAACACAATTCTGACATGAATCATGGGTAACACTGTTACATGTTATAACATACTAATGACAGAGAGGTTTATAGCAATACAGTCACTCTAATGTTTTGGAGCAGAAGGTTATATCACTGTTATAACTAAGTAATAGGGCATTTCTGAAGGTCCAAACACTTAAGGGGCAATTCTAAAACTTCTTTTTATTCTTATTATTATTATTACTATGCATAAAAATTTATCATGGACATAAAACCACACATAACACAGTTCAATTGACAATCAGGCAATTATTTTTAGCAGGTATTTCAGCTATAAGTATGTTTAGCTTCTGTTGCTTTAGTGCTCTGTTTTTTGTGTTTAGTGTACAGTGGATGCAATCTGCAAATGGAGCTTGGATCCAGACGGCAGCTTATACAGTAGCAATATTCATTTGGGTCTTCAGTGTATATTTAAATAAATTCTAACAATTTCAGAATAATGATATATTAATGTTAAATACAAATGAGAGCCAGTTTGGTTTTGCTATTTGTACAGTGTTTATATGTTTCTGCTGTAGTTCAGTGTACATACA
>JAOTRS010000047.1:9450542-9462887 GCA_028565755.1 Dinotopterus cunningtoni
GCTATAGTGTAGACTTCATGCACTGGCTACAAACCTACTCCAGTTTAACCTTCTGCCTAAAAATTCACCTCAGTGTTCATGTGGTGAATTATTCTAGCTTATTATTATTCTTATCCTGCCTATCCACTCGTCCTATCCTATTATCCTGTCCTGTTCTCAGTGTCTGGCCTCCTGCCCTTCTTCTATATCCTCACAGCTGTCTCACTACACCTGTGTTTTGCCCACACAGTCATGAGCCTGAGAGCCCAGCTGCACCAGCATTACACACCTGAGAGACAAAGAAAGACATTGTCTCCAACAGATGTCTCTTCAACTCATGCAGAACAGCCAACACAAGATCTGTGTTTGCAGGGGCATATTTACTTTTAAACACCTCTTTTTATTTGCTTTTTTATGACTATTTAGTTCAAGGACACGCACAATGCAATTATAAGAACATTGAAATACAGCATTTGTTTTTGTTGGCATAGTCACTAAAATGCTTTGGGACTTCAACTGAAATATTTATTAAATTAGTCTGTTAACATTTCTTACAAAAGCCAACAATTTCTAAAATATTAGTTTTTCCTAGACTACAATCTTGATGTTGTGATGATATTTATCTATGCAATTATCTATATGATGGCACAGTGGTGTAGTGGTTAGCACGGTCGACTTGCACCCCCAGGATCTGTGTGCATGGAGATTGCTTGTTCTCCCTGTGCTTGGTGGGATAGGCTAACTGGTGCTCCCAAACTGCCTGTAGTGTGTGCATGGGCATGAGAATGTTGACCGGAGGTTTTACCACGGTTGTGAAAATGGGAATAAATACTATGGTCACCATTGGCTTTCACGGCCCCTAGTTGGACTACAGAGGCTCCTGGATGGATGGAATTATCTATATAATTTAAACATATCATTATAATAGCCAATAGTCAAGGTGCAGATTCTGCACTTTCCTTTTCCTGGTTTCCATTTTCCTTTTTCTTTCCCTAGCAGCAAAAAAGTCGTAAGAGATATATGGGTCAACATATAAGTTTTATGTTTATTAGAAATAATCTTCGTGCTTATATTACCTAAGGGGAAAATAAGGCTGATACTGCTAATGCATACAGTACATAAATAAAATCATAGAGTAGTATCTGTAAAGAAACTCTTCATGTACATACTGTAACATGCTATTCGATTACGCCTAAGGACGATATCTTCAAGGATCTGCTTTTGCAGTACATGTAATCCACACGTCTTCTTTTTAAGTAAAGACAAAATGGCAATTATTACAGGTGTTGAGGACTCTCTCCTTTCCAGAACTCTGCCTGTCTTAGCTCAGCTGTCTCCTGTGGCTGTTACACTAATCTTTAAATAGTAGGTTGTCTGAGCACTTTGTATAGACCTGATTAGCACATATACTCCTGGGTGACTTGCCAAGCTAATTAAGTAGTAGGCTAAGTTTCTGCTGAGACACTGCTGAAC
The DNA here is from genome assembly GCA_028565755.1 of Dinotopterus cunningtoni. Taxonomy (NCBI): domain Eukaryota; kingdom Metazoa; phylum Chordata; class Actinopteri; order Siluriformes; family Clariidae; genus Dinotopterus; species Dinotopterus cunningtoni. The sequence continues at coordinate 9,451,995 of JAOTRS010000047.1, forward strand.
AGGGTAAATTAGGTAAAATTAAACAACTGAGCGGCGCAAATATTGGGTTAACTAGTATTTACGTCAACGTTTAAATTCGTACCAATGAAAGTATACTCATTCAAAGCCACTACATGCAGCATACACCGGATATTTGTAATTTCTAAAGTTTTTTCAAAAGTACATGTATCTGCATTTCTGAAAAAAAAAAAATGCCATTATTACTACCAGGAGTTAAACTGGGGCACACATTTGGTCTATGTAAATGGCATGTGGAACTGAGTGACCTCCCTGGACAGCATCCAGATCACACCATCTGACAGTATACACAGCCTTAGGGTAGTTCTGGTCACCCAACTATCCCTGCTTTCTCACATGGCTAACCTGGCGCAGTCATGCAGGTTATTCAGGGGATCAGGCCTCTGCTGTTCACAGTGGCCACGTGACTGCTCAGTTGCTTGTAATCTCAAGATCATTAATAGACATAAAAGGTAGATGTTTACTTTGTGTACTGTATATACGTTTGTGCAGTTGTTGGTGCAATACAGTACAATAATGTCAATATTAAGCTAGGGTAGTTGCAAAAACTATCCATATAATATAAGATCATGATTATTTAACATGGTAACTCAGTGACTTTGTAAATATCATGCATTTATTCAACTTATCAAATAAGTGATTCCAGTTTTCTCATATTTTGCCTTCTTGTTCTATATATTTTAGTGTTCTCCCTGCTCTATCGCACCCACTTCATTTCACTATAGGCAGTGAAGGGGGTCCTCCAAAACCAGGGTTAAGAACCACTGATTCATGAGGAAAAAGATGCCATGGTCCAGCTCCCAAATGGTGACTTAGACAATGCCTTGTACCCTTGTGTCTTTAAATGTATGGTAGCAGTGGTAAAGAAAAGATTAATCCTGGTGGAGCAGGAGAGATTTGGAGATGTGTTGACCATAAATGTTTGATGGTGGAACTGGTTTCCTACCACAATAAGCACAGCATCCTGGTGATGTGTCGGGTGTTGAGTGAAAACCTTGTGTAGTTCACATAAGTGTCCGCGTCCACCTGGGGTGGAATATAAACCATACTGATTATGACTGTGGTAAATTCCATAGGAAGACAGACAGGGTGACATTAGATGGTCCTCACTGCTGTAGCTGCCAGCATCAGATATAAAACACAAATGCCTGCCACTTATCACATCCCTATCTGCACCACATTCCCTTCAGCTTTCCTTAAGACACAAGGAAGACACGCATCAAGACTCTTTTCTGTCCATGTACTGTATCCAGGTGGTGCAATGAACGTCCCTTGTTTCTTTAAGATACGTAACTGAGTGTTTTCATATGAAAACTAAGAACCACAACACTTAACCAGTCACTTAAATTCATTTTTACTTATGAATTAACTTATTATTTACCTAATAAACTAGCATCAAGATATGTTAAGCTACACTTCTGTTAAGTCAGAGTGGAGAAGGAGGTCTGATATCATATTAGTAACAAAACTAACAAATATGTAATATTTCACCCTGGCCAATCACAGAAGTAAGATCATTACTTCATTGGTACAAAACACAAAGCTGCTAAAAACATTCTAAATGTGTTGTCTGAACCAGTAAGGCAATAAATCCATAGTTCTGCATTGTGTCATTGCTTTCACTCCTAAATTAACTGTAGCTGTGTTTGAGTTTAATTGTCCTTCTCGGCAAGACACTAAGAGCCCTGAACAGGTACTTAAGTGTGGAGCCTGAAATAGCGCAGACCATTAATTATTCAGACACAATTACAGAATCACAGAGTCACAAGTCCTCACTAAGCTCAATAAAATAAAAAAAATTTTTAAAACATACAGACCTCATTAGTTTGTGGTTGGAGCAACTGATCAAGAGAGACCTAAAGAAGTTTGAAACAAAGGGTCTACCAAGTATTCGATCAACCAACCAAATAGAGTAAAAGGTCAACCAGAAATCTCATACACTGTTAATTTTCATGCTTATTATTAACACTGGCATCATATTGAAGATTATGTTACAAGGGAGTCTGGTCCATATCCTCGTTCTATCTTGATGTGTATCATTAAGTGATGAACGTATGTGACTAGTTTAAATCACAGGTTTCATGCTGTAGTCCTGGAGACCCTCCTGTCATATATCTATTAGCATTTTCCGTTGCTCAGGACACAACAGATCAAATGCATTAGCTAATTAACCACAAATTCTCAGTTAAAATGGGTGCTTTAGAGGAGAGAATCACCAAAATGTGCAATACACCGTGTACTCCAGGAACCCGAGGATTTAATCCATACTGTGCTACACTGCAGTGTGGGTTAAAAAAAGCACAAATACAAAGGAAACCTAGTCTTGTGTAAAATACATATACTAAATAGAGGCCGACATATGCTGCGTGCGTGCACACACACACATGCTCACCTAACCTTTATTTGCCTGGAGCAGCAGTGTGGGCTGCTCAGTACGTGCATCAAAAGCACACAGTCAGTCTTCATCAGCAACAAAAGCAGGGGGAATATACTATCAGGTTCACACACCCAAGCAGACAGACACATACTCATGTCAATAACTGCATCCTTGGATGGTAAAGGGAAAATGGTTGAGTAAAAGACAATGGATAGAAAGATACACTGTCATATTCCAGTGGACTGTTACTATGGCAACGCAACACTTCCTCTCTCCTATCTTTCTCAACCCCGGATGCATCAAAAACACAGGGAGAGGGAAGGACAAATGTATTCTTCTCCTTCTTCGGGTTTTTCTCTTTCTTTTTTAGCAGCAGGCTGCAAATTGAAAACTGACAAACACATTATAATATAAATACACTGCTGCCTTAGGCATATATCTAATTTTTTATTTTATTTTATATTGTAATTTATAATGGTGACACACACTTCAGATTTACAGTGAAGCAGCAGTAGCAGTGAAGCAGTAACACTCCCACCATTTCTTTAGAAACTAAAGCTGAAGTATTTCACAAAAGTGTCCAGGAAATAGGACTAGCAGGACACCTCCACAAAAATGACTAATTAGTTTTCTTCTTTGTCCTTACTGTGTGGCTAATAGCAGGAGATAGGATAAATTTGGTTATTTTTCGTATCTCATTAGTTGGCACATAGAGTCTAACCATTCAGTAGCAATTGCCCCAAACATATTTTTATTACTCTCTCACTCACTGTGCACACATCAACATGTACACTGATCAGACATAACATTACAATGAGAAACATTATAACTATGGAAACTTGTGTAGGTTTCCACCAGGGCAGCTCTGGTCCAACAGGGCATAACTCCAAGACCTCTTTGGATGTGCCATAATATCTGGCACTGATGTAATGTCTGGTACATTTTTAGTACGGTCACAGCAAAAGGCAAGGTTCGGTGCGTTTTTGGTTACAGCAAAAGTCAGAACAAATGAACACACATAAAGCCTTGTTTATAAGAAAGAATTTTTTAAATCATGTCTACGTCTATGTTGGTTAAGAATAGTAACAGCACTATTTCTACCAAACCATCCAAACAATGGTTTTGTTAAATAAGGGATATTTAAAGGATGTTTTTTTCTAAAAAGTATTTGCACTATTCGCTACTGGTGATGGTGCTGTTGAAACTTTTCTGCAAAAAAGATATTGCAAGTGAAAATATCTTAAATATAGTTAACAATATTTATACGTTCTTAGAATAAGATGTAAACCAAATATGTAATAATAAAGCTTAAATCAAATTCAATTTTTTGTCTTCAAAGAAGCATAATTTCTTAGCCAAATAATAAGAAATTTTATATATTAAATTTATATATTAAAATTACATATTTTATATAATAACAACTTTAGTAACATTTGACTAGAAATAAGCTTCATATGCTTATATTCGGTTTGTTATATTAAGAAATTATAAAACAATTTGGCTAAATTCAAGAATATTTCACTTTTTAAGAGTGACCCTTCTTTCTCAACATCGTCTTTCATGACATACAATACCACCACAACAGAAATGACTTTGGCCAACATGTTAATCAGAAATCTGAGATCCCTATTTAAAGGGCGACATCAGCTCAGCATTGGGAACAAACCTTCAAATGAGTTATACTGTACTTACAAGTGTTAGGTTCAGATTAATCAACAAACAGACATACTATTTTTTTTTTACCTAAAATACTGACTACACAGTTTGTTGTTTGAGAAATGAAGCATACATCATTCACCCAAGTTAGCGGCCTAGTATGTAACAAAATCCGAACCTAGTAGCATCCAGGTTCTGGTTTTAACTGTCCATGTGTTGAAGTCAGAAAATATGTAATTCTGATGATTTCTGATGGGGAATTAGCATTTAGGATGGAATGTGTTCATCTGACTTTTCAAATCTGAAGTGATAATTGTATTGTTTGCCACAACTCCTCAGCTATGAGCTGCCAGTTCTATTCATCTGAATGAATCGTAATAATAATAAGAATCACCCAGCACACACATTCAGTTACATTTACAGTAGTTTTGATGACAGCTTGGCACACTCATGGCATTCTCAAATCAGATTCACAAGGTAGTCACCTGAAATGCTTCTCGAAGTTCAAGACATATTTCAACATCCATGGTTCAGAGGAGACTGTGTGAGTCAGGTCTCAAGTCGAATTGCAGCAACAAGACCATTATTTCAGAAAACAAGAAGCAAGGAATGGACAAGAGATCAGTGGAAAACTGTCCTTCGGTCTGATAAGTTGCAAATTTAAGATTTTTGGTTTTAACCTCCATGGTGCTTTGCTAGTAACACTGTTGATAATTCCATATTTGTTCCTTTAAAATTTAAACTTTTGACTGGTACTGGACACACACATACACACACACGCACACACACACACACACACACACACACACACACACACACATTGAGGACTTACCATCCTATTATATTATAAAGACACTTAGACCTTTCTCATCCTTAAATAGGGTTAAAACACACACACACACACACACACACACACACACACACACACACACACACACACACACACACACACACTATTATTCCAAGGCAGGTGCACCACAGAGAAAGAGAATAGATGGACAAAGAATAACGGTCTCTAGGCAACAGCTAATGGGGACATCAATAAACAATAAACAATAAACCTGACACTTAGCAACACATACAAAGACACACATGTACACACACTCCTCTTCAGTGCCAGCCCTGAGCAGTGGAGGCTAATGTTTTGGGGAACAGCCTGTCTTTCTTCATTTTGTCTCACTGTCAGTCCTCACAGAGAGAACAGACTGGCTCACCTCAGGCTTCTTCTACTCTGTCTCGAACGCTTTCAGCCTAGCTCTCTCCTGCACTGCCTTAACATACAGTACACTCACATATGTGGACAGATGTACCCCATGCTGGACACATGTGAGACAAAAGACAAGCACATACGTACACTTTTACACTTGTAATTACAATGACATGGTCCTAGTGTAAAACACTGCAGGTTTTTACACAATTTTTAAACATTTTGCAACTCAGATCTAGGAGAGTGTTTTCCTATTTTAAACATATAGTACACAAATATGTATAAAAATTGATTACTGTACATCTAATTGGTCTACATAATGGCATCACATTTATGTTTCTCTCTATATTAATTATCTAATATAATTTTCTAATTACAAAATTAGTTTTTAAGATATGGAGTTATACTGACTTGGTTTTAATTTTACACACACACACAGCCACTAGTGACTGTCTGCATTATGGTGTATTTTAGGATTGATGCATTACATAATGTGAATTTTAGTAGGTACAGTACTGTCTGTTGTAAAGTGCTATATTTTCAAACACAAGCAGAACCTAAACAAAAAAAGGCAATATAACTGATAAATGAGATGATTCACCCAATTCAAATGAAGTTGTGCATCTCTAGTACCACTGAGTCTTCTGTTTATTGCTTTAATTGTAGCTGTTTGTGTGTGTGTGTGTGTGTGTGTGTGTGTGTGTGTGTGTGTGTGTGTGTGTGTGAGTGTGTGTGTGTGGTGTATATATCGATTAAGAAAGTTACAGTAGTTACCACTTAATATTGCAAGCTAAGACCTGAATCACTGAATGTCACTGAATCTGAGGATGGGTTCCCTGTTGAGTCTGGATCCTCTCACGGATTCTTTCTGTTGTTATCTAAGGAAGGTTTTCTTTGCCACCATCACCGTTTGCTCTGATGGTTCTATTTTTTCCCCCCATACATTTTCTAATGTATTTCCATTATTCCTTAAATAAAGGAATAAATTAATTTAGGTAAAGCTGGTGAAGCTGCTTTGCAACAATGACCACTGGTAACAGCGCTATACAAATAAAATCTAATTAAATTGAATTGAAATCCCAGCCCTGCCAAGCTGCTACTGATAAACCATTGACAGAGCCCTTAACCCTCACCTACTGTAACTATTGATGGGACAATCATTGATTATAGTCGATGATCAGTGATTTCAAGCAATCGATTATGACAAATGGCAATAAATATTAATTGTAAAAATCTCTAAAATATGGCATGTTGCATTTGCCCTGGCAATACTGTGTAGTGTAAACACAAAAAGTCCATACCAGCGAAACAAAACAGCTGTGATGTGTTTGTAATGTTCATATGTACTCTGTAATATATGCTTATGCGAGTAATCCTAGTTGATGTACGTGTAATGTACTCTATGTGTAGTAATAGTGAAGGGATCGATCTTATATTATGTTGTTGTTGTTCTTTCGGCTGCTCCCAGCAAGTGGTCGAAGCTTGGCACAGGTTTTACGCCGGATGCCCTTCCTGATGCAACACTCCCATTTTATCTAGGCACTGCATACAGTTGCTGAGGTTTGGGCACTGGCTGGGAATCAAACCCAGGCCTTCCGCATAGCAGGCGAAACAACTACCACTAAAAATTTGACACAAACAGAAAAAAAAATTCTTCTTTGTCCAATTCTTTGTTCTTAGTTTTTGTTGTTGACTTTTATATTCAATTCAATTCAATTTTACTTGTATAGCTCTTTTAACAATTTACATTGTCGCAAAGCAGCTTTACACAATCAAAAGAATTATTTAAGTTTGTATGAAATGTGAATGTGCATGAATAAAAATGCACAGATTGTCCCTGAAGAGCAAGCCGAGGACGACAACGACAGTGGCAAGGAAAACTCCCTGAGATGGCAATAGGAAGAAACCTTGAGAGGAGCCGGACTCAACAGGGAACCCATCCTCATTTGGGTGATAACGGATAACAGGGATTGTATTCACTAATTGCCCCTAGTGTGTGAATGAGTGTGCGTATGGCGTTTGCCCTGTGATGCATGTACCCTGCCTTGTGCACAAAATCTCCTGGGTTAGGCTTGAGGCTTCCTGTGACCTGTACAGGATAAGCAATATACAACATGACTGAATGAATAAATAAGTGAGTGAGTGAGTGAGTGAGTGAGTGAGTGAGTGATTGGACCATCTGAGGTCCTGCTCATTCATAGCTAAGTCACTGGACTACAGCAAATTTTTATACAATTAGCTACACTATTTTTCTCAGTTTAGTCCAATAGGTTGACACCAGGGCCACGGCCCACCATTTGATGATGACCTCTGGTGTTAGGTTTCTTTGCAGTATAGTTTTCTAATGTAAGATTATGCTATTTTCAGCAACAACTGAGACTGCTGTGTTGACATATAAAAACAGTCAGTCGCTAGTGGTTGTGTTGGTAGAGCTCTCAACATTTTTTCCTGTGCTCCACAATCAAGAGGGTTCAATAACTGCCTATTGCTTCCTCTGAATTTCTAACATTTAACCAGCTGAAAAGTAGTCCTTAGAATGATTGCTTCTTGTTTTCAGAGAGCTGTGATGTGAGTGAGTCAGTTTTTTTCATCTGATGATAGATACCAGATAACATTAGCATCCATTTTGGTGTTGAAGAGGCTTTTTGGCTACTATCCTGTTACAAGGTCTGTGAGTGTTTACTTTTCCTTTCTGAGAATCTGCCATGTACATGTATAAGAAAGAGTGGTTTGCTAACCAAAGGGGCCATATATAAGTCCGACTTTAACTAGTGCGCGGGGGTCTGGGTGTTCCATTAATTCAGTTAGTTTGATTTAATAGGACAGGCAGCACGTCACTGAGGACTTATGGCAAAATATTCAAATATCTCTTCAGATGTTGGCTTTTGTTGTGGTGGTATTTCATATCATGAAAGAAGCATTAACCAAGTTGTGCATGAATAGTAACAGCGCCATCGCTAGTAGTGACTAGATCAAATGATGTTTTTAAAAAAGCCTGTAAACATTCCTTATGAAAAAGAACCACTGTTCGCAGTATTAAAAAAGGATGTGCCATTATGTGCATTCCTTATGGGTTCAGATCATCATGACCAGTTTGCTGTTGTATAAATGTTTGTAAAAGTTTGTATGTTTACAGGTTAAATTCATAATAAATAAATTAAAAAAATCCACTTCACTGTACCTAAAACATACCAATGTTATATGTACCAAACTGTGACTTTTGCCTACCATTACATTCCGAATAAATCTATACATATAATAAAACTATAATGTTTGTCTGTTAGTTTGTGCACACATCACGTAAAAACTCCTGAACAAATTTTAATGGGGTTTCACAAGTGTATTTGGCCTAGCTTGAGGTAACACAGACTTTGTTTCATCGCAATTGGCCCATAGGAAGATAAGATATACTACTTCGAAATTTAAATGGGAAAACGCCCTTGTATCATAAAAAAATTATCTTGAAAAAATAATTTAATCTCAAAATTCAACAGATGGCGCTGTATATTTTTTAATATGCACTTATGAGTGTGCAGTTTAAATCTACTTAATAAATGCAATCTCACACCTTCATTCCAGCCACTTCCACTTCACACTTGTACAAATTTAAGTTAATTCCAAAATTCAAAGAATGGAGTTGTAAATTTCTTAAAACATGCTTATTAGTGTGCAATTAAATTCCATGTGAACAAAGTTCACCTATTAACTAAATAAATTAATAAATAAGTGTGTGTGTGTGTGTGTGTGTGTGTGTGTGTGTGTGTGTGTGTGTTTGTGTGTGTGTGTGTGCCTGACTAAAATTGTGAAAAAAGTCACCATTTTAAAAGTGTTCAAATGACTGGCCTGTATCAAGCATGTATTCAACTGGGATAAAGAACACTATATTAAAACCTGGAGGGATGGTTGTAAACCACCAACTTCACAGAAGAAATGTAGTCAGAATTAAATTCTGAATAACTGCGACCAGTGCATAATAATAAAAAAATAATAAAGAACAACAACAATGCTTTCCTCCCCTAATAGTGTATGCAGCAGGAGGTAAAAAAGATGCAGTTTTCTAGCATCACCCGTTTTGGAGAAAAATTATGTAATAGCTGTCGCCTTCCCTGGTTGGTACTGTAGAACTTTCCTCATTTTTAGTTGGATCTTTGGCCACTGAGCAAGTGATTGACATCTGACTAGACAAAGGACAAATGTGGCATCACTTCAGTACAGTGCAAGCAGCTGGTTAATGCTTAATAATCGCACAGTCCTGCAGCACATTCAGTTGGATTAGAGCATGGGATGAATGGAAGACCATGTTCCTCACCCATCTGGTCATTATGACCAGGGCGTTATTTGATTACACTCCCATGGTTTTCCAGTGGTTCATTAATGAGGGTCCTCAGGGAAACCCTTAAATGTTATACTTTTATATTTTTGGATGATATCCTGATTTTTAGTAACTCATTGGAGAAGCACAGAAGTTGGTTGTCATCTCACAATGTACAAAGCCTGATCATAAAGTATAATCATGTGCTTTCCCATTGTCTAACCGTGGGGGACTATGATGTTGGGAATTGCAAACTAGCTGGAAGGCACAAAGAGAAAAGACTTAGATGGTGTGGTATAGAGGAGAACATCGTGGACCCAGAACAGAGCTGGGAGTTCTAGGGAGAGGAACTAGGGCTTTCAGTCTGCAAATGTTGGGAGCAGTTTCTACAGTAGAAGGATCTAAATGGATCTAAAACAGGCCCAATACCAATGGCTAGGCGATGCCCTGAGGCTAATAATCAGAGCAGATGCATGACACCTGGTTGCAGCCTTCATAAGCCCTCCTAACATTATGCTCTGTGTGTGGACATAATTTTTAGTAAATTATGTAAAACTTTTATTTATTTTTTTAATAAAAGTTTTATTGAAAGACAGTTTTGTATTGTTTTAAAGACTTAATCAGCTGTTGAGTCTTCAGCGTTTAGCAAAAACAAAAGATTTGCCATTGATGTAAAAATACTGTCAGAAAGGACTGTGTGTGATCAGTGATGTACATTGTACTGTATGTCAGAAATACGGATGCCATTGTGGAAATGCAACAAAATGAAACCTTACAAATCAGCCTATGAAAGTTATAGGAGAAAGAAATTAACATCCAACTTTCATTTAGGCAGCATTAAATGAAATACACTAATGGATTGATAACTTTAAAAGATTTCTATTCTCATTATATTAAAAAAAAAAAATGCTCCTATTATTATATAAGTGACGACTTCCAATATAGTTATAAGGATTATGCTGCATATATTCCTACCTGTGAATCTGGAAGTTTAACTCTTAATTAAAGTCTACTAAGGCCAGGGGTTCAAGCCCTAGCACTGCCAAGCTGCCGATGCTGAGCCCTTGAGCAAGGTCCTTAACCCTTTCTGCTACATGGCGCTGTATCCTAACTGACCCAGAACTCTGACCTAACTGGGATCTGAATAAATAAATAAAGAAAGAAAGAAAGAAAGAAAGAAAGAAAGAATTATAATAATTTAATTGTACTGTTGCTGTAAGGTACATGTGACAAACAAAATATTAATCAATTATTCTCTTACCATGTTCATCCTGTTCTCTTTCTTGCCTATTCCTTAATCTGACTTTTTTTATCCTTTTTTCT
>JAOTRS010000047.1:9463172-9485330 GCA_028565755.1 Dinotopterus cunningtoni
AAACTTATTAAGGTCAGCAAATAATATTTTTTAACTTTGATGTCCTCTTATGACAAAAATGTTTTTTTTTCTGCATCTGCTTTAAAGACAATGTTTAATCAGATCACTACTATAGTAGTTATGGTTAGAATAAATTAGTGCAAGAACCTGAGGTTTCAGTAACAAAACACTTCTAGTCCAGAACAGTGTACACATATTGTATTGAAACGCAAGCTTAAGTAAATTCCTCCAGAAATGTCACAGTTGTAAAGAAAAACATTAGCAAAGAATCCAGGAAATTTAACTTTGTCTTATTTAAATTATTCACAGACTGAATTCAAATTCTTTCACAACTTTGTTCATCTTGTCTCCCTTACCTGCTGCTATTAGGGTTAACTGCTGCAATATTTCATGGCAAAGTTCTCATCTAAAAATCTCATACCTATTGCCCTTAAACAATCATGATTATGGTATTTGCCTGTGCCCTTGTGATGGAAAAAGAGAAATACCCATAGCCTAACATGTAGCAGTCCTACAGTCAAGAGTGATGCCAATCACTTCAACATACAGACCTATTATTACTGATCCTTTAAGCAGAGGGAAAGAAAGAGAGAGAGAGAGAGAGAGAGAGAGTAAGAGAGTGAGAGAGATCATCTAAAGAAAGAAGGAAACTAAGAAATAAAGAAAGAAAGAAGGAAAGAAAGAAAGAAGGAAAGAAAGTGTGACAGCCCAATCTGCCAGACAGTCTCACTTGGTGAAAAGAAATGAGTTTTCAAGGCAAACTATGAACAAGATCTCACTAGTCCAAAAAACAACAACAAAAAAAACAAGAAGAGACATGAAATTGTTCCTTCTTCTGTCACAGTCGGGTCCACACATACTGTACATATTTGGACAGTAACACAATTTTTGTCATTTTGCCTTCGTACACCACAACATCAGGTTTTAAATTAAGCAATCAAGATGTGGTTGAAGTATAGATTTTTTAGCTCTAATTCAAGGGGTTTAACAGAACATAATTTACACAATTTTACAATTTACACAACCCCTTCATTTTCACAGATAATGTCTTAAAAGAAAATGGACAAATCAACAATCATCAAATGCATAGTTTCCGCTTCCTTTTCTCCAGATAACTTCAGTTGCTGCTTGTTTGTGGCCTTTAGTTTTGTCTTCAGTAAGTATAGTAAAAGGGCTGCACAATAGGTTTGCGGTCAGGTGACAGAAAAAAGACTGTAATTTTACACTTCCAATATATTTTATTGTTTAATTTCAAACCCACTGTGTTGGTGTAAAGAGGCAAACATATGTAAATAGTCTCCCTGTGCAGACACTTATGCCATTGCAGTGTTTCAATCATTTTAAACTTTCTTTGTCTGTCTTTTCTTGAAACTATTCCTCCTGAGTGTAGACTCATAATACTATTTTAAAAACAACCAAATAGCAATGGATGTTTTCCCACATGAGTGTACGAGGCAAAAGCAAAGATAGATAATATTGATTTGGTGCAAACTAATACTGGTGCTGCTGTATTACCACACCAACATTGCCCGAGTTTGCCACTGAGATCACAGAAGGCGTGTCTATTCTAAGAGTCCCTCATTGTCTTTGGTTTCTCTATATTAGGCAAGGATACATTAGCCAGTGACCAAAGTCAGGCCAAGGGCAGGCGAGCAGTATTAGAAAGGAAAGAGCTCATGCTTGGGAGGAACAGGCGGGGTCCTGTGATGGAACTCATTTAGGAATCTTACCTGGAGGAAGGACAAAAAGGATGAACAAATATAATGAAAAGCATGGAAAAAGATTTGCTGTGAATCACGTCATCTCAGTGTGATGGCCTGCTTTTGTTGATTTGCCTGGGCATTGACCTACCATATGCAGTAATGACATTGGGCTATTCAGAAAATAAACTATGATACTTATTAAGATTAAAAATAGCATATTAAGGCTATTCTGAATAAACTCTAATATGTAATGCTTATGTGCAAACCTTAACGTGACTTAGTGTCTTAAACTATGCAATATACAGTGCATTTTTTTCCAGAACTATACAGATAAACACTGGACATTAGATTATTTGCTATAGCCTGCACAAGTAGTTAATATGTAGCATAGGTGGAGTGTACTAGTTAACTTACACAGTCACTATCTATACCGCTTTATCTTGTATTCAGGGTTCGGAGTACCTGGAGGAAGTCCACCAAGCACTGGGAGAACATACAAACTCCATGCACACAGAGACAAGAATCAAACCTGGCCAGGAATCGAATTCGGACCCTGGAGGTGCAAGGCGACAGGTGCTAAACACTACACCACCGTGCCAACCCTGTACCAGTTAAATGCCTTTATAAATATTTTGTTAGGTGCTGGTTAAGATGACATCACACCAAAAGGTTTTGTCTATTCTAAACCCTGAATTTAATTATTCAGTTTTGTATATTTTAGATTTTTATGTGAAACATTGCTCATCTTATTATGCAATATATATACAGTGAGGTCAATAAGTATTTGATCACCCTGTGATTTTGCAAGTTCTCTTACTTTGAAATCATGGAGGGGTCTACAATTTTCAGCATAGGTGCATTTCCACTGTGAGAGACAGAATCTAAAAAAAGAAAAATCCGGAAATCACATTGTATGATTTTTTAACAATTTATTTGTGAATTACTGTGTCAAATAAGTATTTCATCACTTGCTTATCAGCCAGATTTCTGACCCTCAAAGACCTGTTATTTTGCTTTTAAATAGTCCATATGCTTCTTACAGATCCACTCCTTGGTTTTCCTGGCTGTGTGCTTTGGGTCATTGTCATGTTGGAAGACCCAGCCCCGACCCATCTTTAATGCTCTGACTGAGGGAAGGAGGTTTTTGGAGGTTTTCACAGGGTGATCAAATACTTATTGACCTCACTGTATGTACAATGCAAGAGGTGAGCAATATGGTGGTAATGTGTAAGGTTTAGCTTCCTACCTATATTCTATCAATCTACTAGATAGAGAGATGCTTATAGCTGAATGGAAGAACACTGCATGGGAGACCATAAGCACATGGTAACAGCCACTCTAATCTCGATTTTACCAGTCTTCATTTCCCCAAGATTGGCTGGATACCGTGGTGCTGAGTGGAATGAAGCTGATTCATGGAGTTAATTTGAGTGCTGTAGTTGGGGTGATTGGATGTAAATCCTGTTTTGTCGCACTGAAAAAGCATCTTGCAAAATACTGCTGCCTGAGAATCAGGGTCTAAACTGATTCTACTGTGCTGAGCTGTTCGTAGAAAAAAAGAAAGGGCCTGCACCCACAGAAGCATAAGAAACATACATACTGTAAAGGTTAGGTGTAGCCACAGCATCACTGGAACTTCAGTAGGAAGGTAAATATGTTTGGTTGACTTGATGACTATTTTAAGTGGACACGTTCTTAGAGATTTGCTTAGAGCCACTGGCGCTGGTCTATCTTTATCGCCCTCTTGCATTATCTTTAACACATAAAACTCACTTCTAATTGCAGTGAGACCAAAATACTGTTACAGGGTGACTCATTTTCTGTAAATAAAAATTACACCTGTCACATTCACTCATAAGGTTTGGTTTAGCAGAACTATTCCAGCATCTGATTGACTGGTGTTTGTTTTTTTTCCCATGTTCTAAGGATTACTAATGCTACTTTGGGAAAAAAAGAACCTCTTCATCTTTATATCCTCTAAGCCTTAGACAATCCTACATAGGCCTCATATCCATATTTAATGCTACTGGAGGCAGCTGGATATCTGAGTCAATTATCATCACTGAATTCCTCATACCATCAAAATCTAGAGGACTTGGAGCGAGAAAGAAAAAACAGAGGACCTGTCCCGAAAACACACTTCTGTTAATATAGTGCAGTGTTCTTTCTGGCATACTCAGGTAGAGATATACAGTACTTTCATTCTGTATATCCATGTGCATTGTTACAATATGGAGTTTATATTTATATTTTGTGCTTCGTTTATGTCTCTGCTTGTCAATCAGTTGGTTCCTGCAATCGGTTACTACAATCGGTCGCTTCCTGGAATCGGTTGGTTGTTCTACCCTTGTTGATCCCACCCCCTACCTGACGATTGGTTAACGAGGAGACCCAGAGGCCTACTTAAGCCCTTCAGACTACGGTGCTGCAGACTAGTGATGGGAAATTTGGATCATTTTAATAAACTAAAAATGAACTAATCTTTTTTTTGAAAGATCGTTCATGAATGACTCATCACTACTGCAGACCGGACCTTTGATTCCTGCTTCCTGTTACTTCAGGAGTAGCAAGAGGAAATTTTGTATAGTATTTTGGCCTTGTCGGCTTCTGAAATTCCCAGTCACCTTTTGGGGTTTTACTTATTTTGTCATTTGTTTTGTAAATAAACATTAAGCAAGCGCACTATTGGTCTTACCCCCTGTTTATTTATTTTTCCAGTTTTTCTCTTCTTTTCGTTTCTGATACAGCCCGACCTAGACCAGGGCATAACAGCATGTAAAGCCATATCTTGAGGCTGGGAGGCGTGGTTGGATAAATTTTTAATCCTAAATCAAAGGTTCAATCTACATGACTCAAAGTACACTGCTTGATGTTTTACCAGCAATATACAGTATTATTTCTGTGGAAATAAATTCCACTACAGAAGACCTTGTACATATGTCAAAATAGTGCACTGAGACTGCAGTAAAATAGGATCCTCAGGGTTCTAGTTTACAATATTTATAGTATTTATGGCAACATTGAACACCATTGAAGCCTCTCTGATGCTTTTTAATTAAATGACAACCAACAGATCAGTGACAGATGCCAATGTGTTTCCTTTCACTCTCTCAGGAGGGAAAAAAGTAATCCAGCTGTCAAGAATAAGTTAACAAGCCAGGATTTTGCCAAACAGCTGTGTCTCTGTGACTGTGCATAGCTACGGTTACATGGGCAATGTTTATTCTATCCAAAATCATTCTAATTAGAGAGTCCAACTTTTTACATGGTAACGTTTTACTGATCCTATAAAATCTGCATTTACATGCTCAAAGCATTTTACTTTCTTGACATGCACATAGTGATTCCACATGCTGTGCAGCTGGAAATACAGCAAAATAAGAAAAAAAAAGAATAAATAAAAAAATTTAACTTTAAGAAATTCAATGCATTCGATAGAATTTAAAGAAGATGGTCAAGATGATCCCACATGGTGTCATGAGAACAAATATTTGCTTTTCTGCTGTTCTTTCTAATAAAGCAGAGTATCTTACAATCACATACTCTGCTCCGGCAAAGAATGCTAACATTTTTAATGCCCCTTTTTTCTGGTCCCAGAAACTTAGCACCAAATTTTACCTTCATTTCAGTTGAAAAATTCCTTTGGATCAGGTTAGATCAGACCAGTCTGTTCCAGTTGAGGTGATTACGTGAGGCATTTTTATTCTGACAAGGCTATGATTCCAATGATTCCTTAAATATAAGGATCCGTGTAAGTGCAGCATATGAAAGCTTATAGTTAGTTAAAGTATTGTAATAAATTACACCAATCAGTAAAAATATTAACACCACAAAACGTTTGTTTTGATTATCAATTATGTACCAGTAAACTGGTGACAGCATCATGGCCACCTAATGCTCAACCATTCCCGTGGGGACCAAAGTCCAGCCCATTACCCATTGCACTGGAGCCCAGCAAGGAAAGAGCCCAAGGCCGTTCCCCAGCCTTCAAACTCCCAAGATCCCAATCTGTTCAAGGACCCATGGGATACGCCAGACAAATCTGCTGTTCCACGGAGACCTGACCCCGCAACCCACAGCACCCAAAGGATCTGCTGTCAACGTCCTGGTGAAACAACCAGAGCACACCCCCAGAGGCCCCGTGGAGCCATGCCCCGAGGGGAAGAACTACCTTGTGGCATAAGGACACCTAAAACCTAGGTACTGTAGTTCTAATGTTAATGGCTTAATGGTTAATTTTATGGCTGATCGGTGAATATTGCAAAAGACTTTTATATACAGTAATTGACAAATTACCAGTATTTTTTTTGGTTTCATTTTCCTTCCTTTGCTTTTATAAATTACCAC
Organism: Dinotopterus cunningtoni; assembly: GCA_028565755.1. Lineage (NCBI taxonomy): Eukaryota > Metazoa > Chordata > Actinopteri > Siluriformes > Clariidae > Dinotopterus > Dinotopterus cunningtoni. The sequence continues at coordinate 9,469,223 of JAOTRS010000047.1, forward strand.
ATAATGTGTGCAACTGAAATTATTTTTTATTACTGAAATGGTCTTATATTACTAAACATTTTATCATGAATTGAAAATATAAAACAAATTTATGGAGCAGGATAACGTTGGAACATGAAGAATAGTCACCAATAACGGCCAGATATTGGAGTACAGCACTTTTAGGCACAATTAGGCATGTTTGCCAGTTTTATACATAACAGCCAATTTACTAATATTACACTTTATGACACCTATGTGGTACAAACAGTTTAGCACATTTGACCCAAAGAGTCTTCTGGCATTAGTTAGCATAGATTATGCTATCAAGTAGTTACTTGCTCTCTTCTTCTCCGCTATGCTCCTTCTCTCTCAGGTTTTTTGCAGTCTTTTCCCGCGTCATGGCTCTAAATTTCTTTTCCTATTACCTTTTTTATTACTTTCACTCTGCTTCGGTCTACCTCTCTCTTCCTTAGTCTCTGACACTGAAGGGTAGCTTGCTGATAGTGATCTCTTCGAGGTCAGGCTAATAAAAGCATTGTTTGAATTAGGGAGAATATTCTATAAAGCACCCCTTACGTCCTGCCTGCTCCTCACAGCTGACAAAGCCTTTAATGAGCCACATAAAAAGCCACTATGTGCATGTCACAGGTGTTAAAAAACACACTGCAAACAGTTTACATACAGAGAAAGGGAGAGAGTGAAAGAGAGAGAATGAATGCTGAACGAATACTGAATGCAAAAATAAGAACATTAGAATCACAAAAAGGTGTAGTTATAGGGGTCAAAAGAGGTACTGTATGTTCTTCAAAGGCATATGCTCCCCACATCTGTAAACATAAAAAATTTATGTGAATGGGAGTGATAAATAATGTCAGCGCATTAAGATGTTTAACTGCAGGCTATAATTTCTCTATGTCTTTCTGAGTGTGCCGTGCTTCAGACTGCGCATAATTGGTCTTATAATAGCTCCTGTGTGTGAGTGTGTTACAAAAGAACCTGACAAATCGGAGGTAGGTCACTGCAATAACTGAAAAATATAGTTCTCTGTGTTGAAAATGACTAGGAGTATCTCTTAGCAAAGAGAGAAAAATATCTTGATCCAAACCAAAAAGTTGATCTCCATCCAAACAAACAGCCACATGCTGGGTTGGGGTTAGGGTTAGGGTTAGATTATAGGAGACATATAAAAGGATGGCAAAGGTTGAAAAGAAGAAGACAAAAAAAAAAACAATTCTGACAAAATTTCTCAAAGTTTATCAGTCATAAAAATACCATGAAGATGGTTCTGGCCCCGACTGATGTTGACAGCTGTTACTCTGAGGACTTGACTTGGCTGCAGTCGCTCGATAGTTCAAGGCCTGGAATTTTCTACGAGTCTACCTGAGCCTCCAATAACTACCTGGACTCTATATTAACATCAATTAACATCAACTGTTATGCTGAACTGCCTGCCACCTAACACACAGTACGAATGCAGATCAATTCCTGCTTTCTGTTTCACCCAAATGAGGATGGGTTCCCTGTTGAGTCTGGTTCCTCTCAAGGTTTCTTCCTATTGCCATCTCAGGGAGCTTTTCTTTGTAAAGCTACTTTGTGGCAATGACAATTGTTAAAAGCGCTATACAAATAAAATAAAATTTAATTTAATTGAATAAAAAAGCATGTATTTCATCACCTCTACTATACTTTATAACCCCAGGAATAACTATTCAGTGGTGTTTCTCCTTCCTATTTTGTAAGTCATAAAGTAGGCAAACACATTGACCACTCATGCTCTCATTGCCTTTCGTTGCCTTAATCCCATCCATTCCACCCTGTAATCTGTGAAACATGCTGGCCAACTGGCAGCATGGGCTAGAATCCAAGCAAGCACTGAAAGAAAAAAAAGTCAAACTGAGTAAACGCAGAATATGAACAACAACTACTGGACCCAGGAGGATATGTTGGTGTTTCTCATGTTGTGACCAGATCTGTACTGCCTCCTCCATTCTACAGCACAGAGTTGATGGCAATCTCCCCGCAGTCCTGAATTATAAGATGGACTGGGTAACATGGCTTTGGTTGGGAACCTACAGTATGACAAAATGGCCCTGAACTGCACTGCACTGATGTCACCATGAGGAAGCAGCTCCATCTGCAGTGTGTTCCTGCAGAAGAGATGTGATGAATTGAGTGGATATGTGGGAGCCTGGGTCTAAAGGATAGTGCTGTTTAGAGACCACATTATCCATAATGGTAGAAGTGGGAGACATCGTCATTAAGCTATGGTCTTACAAAGCTAGTGCAGGAAGTAGTAATCCCCTGCAACATTACAGAAACCGGCAGTGAGAAGCTTCTTATCTGCTCCCTTGTGAGAGACGAAAGCTGTCATTTAATATGATGTGCGGGTTTCTGCTGTTTGCAAAAGGAAAAAGCAACACTGCTCTAATTTAATTAGACTGTACTGTACCTTCAGAGACACATATCATGATTGTGTGTTGAAGGAAGTGAGAAAGAGAGAGAGAGAGAGAGAGAGAGAGAGAGAGAGAGTCTGACAGACAAAGAAAGACAAAGAGAGAGATGCAGGAAGCTGCTAAATGAATCTTTTCGTGTACACATTAACAATAATCTGTACTGTTCATATGTTCATAGAAGAGTGCCAGATGGAAAGTGTGTTCTCCCTGCTCCCACATGCTTCTCCACCGAGGGCACTGAGATCAGCCTGCCGTGTTAAATAAGAGCAAGCGTTCATTGCCACCATTATTCCACTAAGTCAGTAGATCAGGTAGCATACATGGAGTAAAAGCGAATACAATCCACCTATCCTTTGCCAACAATACAACAAATCACCAGAAGATCTATGTCGCACATTCAAATTCATAAGAGAAGAGGCTGCACTTCTACAGCTATTTAACTTCTACAGAAATGTGGGGACTACACTATATTCACATAATCCTGCCTCCTCTTCCTTTTCTCAGCAGCGAGTTCTGATGAGTGCCACTGCTTCACTCCGCTTCCCAACATGCAGAAGGTGTCACTTCTAATTACCCAGCCCGCATAGTATGGTACCTCCACCTCAACAAGAACCCCACTCGCAGTCCCTGCCGAGAGCTTGTACGCTCAGCCTGTTCCATCCGTGTGACTAAACACGTCCCTCCTGTGCTAATCAGAGCACTCATTACACCATTGGGGTGCCATAAAACTCGAACACAGTTAAGATGTGGACCAAAGTTCATCAGTTTTAGTCACACACAGCAAATATGTTATAGAGTTTTATTGATTATACACTGTTTAAAGAACTGGGGGTGGGAAACTATTAAGTTAACATGAATGAGTTTACAAACTATAAAAATAAAACATTAGATACTGCTGGCAAATGAATTTTGATTTTTTAAGTAATGAAAACCCTATATTTAGTTTTTATGGCTATTCTGGTTAGTTCTGTTGAAGAAACTGTTCTGTACGTATATGTTCATGTTATCTGATCCACATACACACTGTGTGTAACAGAAATCCAAGTGTATAGCACATGGATCACCTTTTTTACAGTAAATTTTACAGTAAAATGTAAACATAAAGCTCTGACATCCAAGATGCATTAAATGTTACCTAGTTATCTGTTATCTGACATATACAGGATTTTTTTTCCCCTAAAACTCCTGTACAGTATATGGCATTAGGTAATTATGCAAGGACAACGACAATACTCACTTACTCATCGTCTATACCGCTTTATCCTGTATTCAGGGTCGCGGGGCGCATAGAGCCTAGACAGTGCTAACCACTGAGGGTCAGCTGTTCTGGACTAGTTCTTGCAAAAACAGTATTGTCAACTGTATTTGCAAAACTCATAAAACACTATAATGTAACTGACTCTCATGAAGACCATCCCAGGAAAGTAAAACCAAACTAACCTTTGCTGCAGAGGAAAAGTTTATTTAGAGTTACCAGTCTTAAAAATCACCAATTAACAACACCTCAGATTAGAGTCTTTAAGAAGGCTTTACAGGACATAAGTAGCAGAAACATCTCAATATCAACTGTTCAAATGAGATTATTGCATATTTTGAATGCTTGCAGTCATTGTTTTACAGTGTAGAAAGAAATAACAATCAGAAAGACCATAAAGCTAGTAGTGTAAGTCCCAATAGATGAGACATTATTATAAAAAACAATGGCTAGTTAGAATGGGCACATTAATACAAACCAATCAGTTATGTTCCAGTCCACACCAATGACAGCTACAGAGAATTAATCCACACTTTCGGACCAATCCGGTTCTAATCCGTCAGTTATGCGTGTTTAATAACTAAATTTTTTAACACATGAAACAATCAAAAAACTAAAAACAAAACAGTTACCCTTTAGGAATGCGGACAGAGTTTTCAGTATCAGCAGTCAGACCTAAAGATCTTTTGTTATCAGTAACTTAACAATTTGCCTTGTATTGTTGTATAAAATTCAGGGGTTTCCATTAGAAGATCAGTTCTGCATGTAGAAGCACACACACAGTCAGCCCCAGAGGAGAGGCCAGCTGAAGCAGGCACAATCATGACGGCGTAAATTAAATTAGACCGGAAGGGAAGGCTAGGTCTGGACCTGCAGGATACAGCACCCCAGAGAGACCCCCTCGCTGGTTGTTTCCTTTAATACAGTATGTGTGTGCGTGCGTGCGCAGGTGGAGTATGGGCCTTACTTATTATAATCCTGCTTTCAAAGATTTTAGTGTAACAGTATAATAAATGTGTAATGCAATGTAATTAATACGATGCTGTTTTTTTGTTAGGAATAACACACATTGTACCATGTGGCTATATAAAAATAATACACTCTGGGGTAATATGGTGGTGGTTATTATTTTTGAATAACAGCACAGTTTGTACTATGTTAGTCATTATATCACAGCAAATGTCCAGTCATTACAATGTTAATTTTTTTTATTGACATGCCATGCTTTTAAATGGTTTTAACTTAGTTTTAATGTGGTGAAATGCCCACAAACTAGTTAGGAAGTTAGTTCTTTATCACTTAGATTTTAACAATGTAGTAACATGAAGTTAATGAAGACAAAAATGCAGCATGTCATTTTAATGAGAAATCAGAAATCAACTTCTGTCCTGAAGTCTATCCCTTGAAAAGCATTAAACTTAATAACTCTAAATGTTAAATAAATAAATGTCCTCCATTTCACGTACAAAAATCACCACAGCACCAATTACACACTTTATATTTTTTGTGTTTATTATTAGTCTTGGATTATATGGAATGTCTGCCAAGTCGCTGTGTATGAGATGTAACTACAGGAGCAATAACACATTGAAATAAGCATATTATTATAAAATAATACACATAATGTGCTGTTATACGCTAATAATGCACACTTTTTGACAATCCAATTTGAGATTATATAAATTTATACATCCTACCTATTTATACATCCTGCTAATGCTGTACCCAACCAATACCTGCTGTCACATCCTTAACACATGTTCTTTCTTTCTGATCTTATCCTCCAGCCACATCAATATCTAATGGTTGCTAAAAATGGGACGAACTCACTAATGGCCTTTTCCACCAGCAAGGTGGCAGTGGTGACTGAGGTGCTGATGCCTTGCCTGGAAATCTTCACATTTCCACCACAAGATATGTGGCTCTCAATTCAAGCACCAAGCACCTTCCTTCTTGTTTTTTTTTCTCTTTTGATAATGGATTTTGCAGTGTGTAGGACAACTAAAAGCATTAAATTTATTTTAAGGTTTATTTTTTTAGGTTTTTTATGTATTAGGTGGTACTTGGATGGTGTTTCCATCTCGAACCTCTATGCAGCCTCATATGATGCAATTCATTTAGATTTGATTTAGTGTTTTTTAAATGTTATAAAAATGATTTTCAATAATCTTTAATTTTCCCTTTACTGGAACTAGGAAGCGCAAACCTGTAGCATAACAATGGTGAAGACATGTGTTTGATAAAGTTGGTTTGGAAGCGTCACAACATCCTGCACAGAGCCCTGATCTCAAATCCACTGAATACCTTTGGGCAAACTGGAACATTGACCGCTCGCTAGTCCTCCATGCCAAACATCAGTGCCTGACCTAACTAATGATCTTGTGGCTGAATAAGCAAATCCCCACTGCTTCAAAATTTAGTGGTGGTTATTAGAGGTTATTATAACATCAAAGGAGAGGGCAATTCCATATTAATGTCATGCTGCATGCTTATGTTCATGATCAGTGTTGTGAAAATCTCAAACGTTGCATATGATGCTTGATGCATCAAAAAAAGATTTTTGGCTTGGTTTAAAATACATTATTCCAGTTCATGGAATAAAATTAAATTTCTCATAATATAATAATAAAATTCATACAACTTCTCAAAGTTTAAACTGTTCAGGATCCATGGTTAATGTTATTTTTACACTGTGTAATAAGAAACTCTAACATCTGATGACATAACTGTTTTGGTTTTAAAAGGTTTGCTCTTTTCCTTAAATCACCAACACTGACACTGGAGGTGTAATATTCCACCCTTCCTTAATTCATGTCATATACATGGTGTATTCTCTCAGAGGATATTCTCATTTCACCATGTGTTCATATAGCAGATGGTAATTGGAACTGATTTTACAAGTGTTCTAGGCTCGGGTAAACAATGATAACGCGAGTGCCCTGAGGGCTGGGTGCCTGCTGTGGCAGTAGAACAGAACGATGATCCTTGGATTTGTCCGCTGGCTTCAATCGAGCCTCTGTGCTGTGTCAAAAAGCCCATGGCTACGGACATTAAGCCAACTATAGTGAGCTGCTGAGCAAGGCAACACTTCCCAGTTACCCACTGCTAACATCTGTCCTTCCTGGAAGGGTTAACAATCGCTTGATTTAGGAGCACTCCGTTGGACATTTAGCCATGGTCTGTAGGTATTTCTATGTGTGTGAGGCAGGGTAAACAGATTTTGTGCGTACTTGCAATATTTGTTCTCAGGACGTTAAAATGTTGAATAGTTGGCAATAAATTAGATATTATTTGAAACATATAATTTAGTTTCTTCTTTTTTATGGAAATTGAATAACTACATTCTTAAGGCTTGGTCTTTACAAGTGTCCACCCCGACTCAACAACATGCAAGACACCCACACACACACATGCATTTCCTGTTCTTTTCTTCAAACAAAAAGCACAAACACAAAACATAAAAAGCCCCCAAACAAGAACAAAGAATTTTGGTTCTCTGCAAGCACACCTCCTCTTCCTCTTATTTAACTATCATCATACTGAGTGAATTTCTTCTAAATTAATAAAATAATAAACTAAATGTAATAAAAAGTCTAACTAAATTAAAAAAAAAAAGTTACTCTACTGGGATTCGCCAAGCTCTGAAACTACATCCAGCAATTTAATTCAGTGCTGATATTTCAGTGTGAAATGCTACCACAAGTGAAGACAAAATTCCCCTGCATTTGATGAAAGCTAAAAGCACAGAAGCACAGCTGGCAGAAATCCCTGTCTTTCCACCTCATTAATTCTTCCTGCAAACAGACAGCTTAGAGGTCTGTGGCACTTTAATACCATCCATATTTAATGCTGCAGGGAAGAATGAAGGGGTTTTGCCCATGGCTGCCTCACTACCCACTATGGTTTAGATGGTCAACAGAGTCTCTGCAAAGTCCCTCAGTAAGGCTGTCAAAGGGCCTTGTTCTCACCATTATCTTGCCAAGTATATGCATGCAGTAAAAGGGAGAGGGGTTTAGATTGTGTTCAACGGCTCTCTGATCCAAATTTATTTCATTAAGAATAGTGCTGAGGTTTTAGGTCTGTTCGCAACATGCATTCAGCCTATTGATTAGGTGACACATTGGAAATACACTGCCTGATAGTCTTACTCTCTTTTGCTTATGTTAGGACAGAGCAACGATTGCAACTATTAAAGCCACACTACAGCACCTAAAGCCTCTTACAGATGCACATTCAAAATACAATTTGCCACAACAGTGAATTCTGGACATTTCTGGACATGTGTATTACATGTGTAAAAAGGAGGCATCTGTTAAACATACTCTTTGAGACATATATATGATCAATTGGCAGTCTTTACCCCCAAGAAGATCCTCTATGTACTCTGTAGATTGTATTTTGTAATAAAATGTGTATTTGTAAAAAAAAAAAAAGAGTTGCACAGTGGCACGGTGAGTAGTATTTTACATCACAGCTCCAAGGTTTGATTCTGAGCTCAGGTTATCTACAGTATGTGGAGTTCTTTCTGTGTCCCCTGAGATCTCTGGTATTCTCCCATTGTCCCAAAACAACTGATTTAAAAGCAAATGCTGGAGATAAATTAATAATCAATGCATACACAAATACATCTGTTACTCAGGGATATATTGTTAGAGATGGGTATTACTGTAATATCAATAATACCATATATTAGTATTACATTTTTACAGTATTACAGTTTTTTACAAGGCTAAGCATTCTTGAAAAATCTCTTTGCGAACACCCATACTCATTCATTTACTTAACAATTTATCTAACAAGCATTAAAACTACTTCCAGCACAGCAAAAATAAGAAAAGTAAAGATCCTATCAAATGAAATCACTGTGACAAATTACTGCAGTGAAGTAAATGCACTGTTTTCTGTACATTTTCATGTTATATAATTTTCCCTCTCTACTTTGCCTAATCTAATTGTCCAGTGTAGTTTGTTTTGTTTTATCTGGAAGGTACCATGATATTGTAACAGGAGGAAACGTGATGATACGTGTCAGAAAAATGTATGTGTACGTTTATGCTTGGCCGCCAACAGTGTAACCTGCTCTTATAGCCCATCCACCACAAGAGTGACGTTTTGTTTATGCTGAAGTGCTTTTCTTTTCTGGTCACCATGGTTGTAAAGAATGCCCTGTTTGAGTTTCTATTGTCTTCCTGGCAGCTCAAACCAATCTGGTCTTTTTTTTTTCTCTGACCTCTCTTATCAATGTTTTCTCATTTTTTCAAACCTCAGCCTGTCCTATTTAGTTCCGACAACCCTGCTTCATTCTGATGTTTGATGTGAACATTAACTAAATCTCTTCACCTGTAGCTGCATGATTTTTTTATTGTGCTGCTGCCTCCTGATTGGCTGATTCACTAACTGCATGAATATGTGCTGATATACAGGTAGTGGTAAGTGGTGAGTGAGTGTCATTTTTTTTATATTAACAATTGTCTGATTCACTTTGTCTTTGTAATCATCACCTTTTAATTAATTAGAGTTGGATTTTTGTTCAACATTATAATTTACTTAACAAATGATTAAAAACATAATATCTAAATTGTATCTATTACTAATGAATGAGCACCAGTTTATAAATACACATACTGTATATAAGCTATTGTAAAGCAATTATTTATGTTATTTAGGTCCTTGAAGGGTGATGTTATGATAATTGTTTATGATGCCAGGAAATCTCAAGCATATCAAGCTACATGCTAAGTCTGCATTATCCCATTTACAGGTCTTAGCCAAAATCAAAACCCGTGTTTTATTACTTAGTCAAACACTGCTTCCCTATATTGGAACCTGGTATTTGTAATTCCACTCTGCTGTCAATCAATATCTTTTACAAAGAACGCCAAAGGAGAATAAACATTTTGCACTAATGGGCCATGTATGATAGATCAAGACAGAAATGTGTCATTTAGAGCTTTCACTCATCTTCTTGTGTGTCTCTCTTTCTCTGTCAGCCTCTCTGTCACTCACATACAAGCACATATAGTCATTGTGAAAGAGAAAAGATTATGCATTAATTCCTGTTAGTCTTCATTTAAGAGACCATAAACAATGTGCAATTAAACAGGTTACTGATATTCAAGTCAGGTTTTAAACATAAATATGTATAACTGTGTATTCAAAAATATAAGAATTAAAACTATTATTTTAGATACATGTGTTCACGTGGCTTAGTGGTTAGCACCGTCGCCTTGCACCTTGCACTTCTCCCTGTGCTTGGTAGTTTTCCTCCGGGTATTTTGATTTCCTCCCACAGACAAAAGACATGCAGGTTAGGGTAATTGGGATAGGCTCCAGGCAACCCTGTATACAGTATAAAGTGGTATAGAAGATGAGTGAATGAGTGTTCACGTTACCAATAAATTCTTCTCTAATTATCCGGTTTGTGTAAAAAGCCCAGCAAGTACAGTGACATTTTCTCCTACAACAAAAATACTTAAGATATTAATTAAGAAAATATACTGATTGAGGGCCTACAAAAAAGTAAGACACAAAATCCATAATCAGAAATGCACTTCTCTTCAATGACAAAAATAACTGCCCAACAAACGTTGAGACAGGTCAACAATGCTGAGACAGGTCAACAATGTCTGCAATGTTGTTTAGTGATGAGTTTTTCAAAACACGCACCCAGATCTTTATGGCTCCAGTGCAACAATTATGCTTACAGAATTTCTGAATTCCCTCTGCTAGACTTCAACAGCTGAAAGCAACATGATCCACGCACTTTTGCACTAAAGGATTAGCACAAGTTAAACTAATGGACTAGTACAAGTAGGCCTGTAAATATAGTCAACTTGGCCAAAGAGTATATGGCCAAAAGTTTGTGGGCACATGGCCATCACATCCACATGTACTTTTTGAACATCCCATTCCACATTTATATGATACATTTGTATGATTTGCTGAATTCAGCCACAAGACCATTAGTGTGGTCTGGTCAAACACTCATTTTGGCACCATACAAAGACATCTTATTCAGTTGTGTGCTTCCAGCTTTGTGGCAACAGTCTGGAAAAGGCCCACATGGGTGTGATGGTCACACGTCCACAAACTTTTAGGCATAAAATAAAAAATATTATTGTTCACATTTAAGGAATTACCCTAATATCTGAATAAAGAGTTCAGTTGCAGTTAAACAGAGCTATAGATGCAAAATAAAGTTTGAGAACCTTTGATTTAGATACCACTGTGTGCCAGTGTAAGACTTGGCCTGATTTCAGGACCATGGACAAGAAACAGCATCTGCTCAGAAACACCTACTAAAGGATACAACAGCAGAAACGAGAATGCTGCAAAATCGGTGAAATAATGAAATGTAGTAATAAGTAATGAAATGAAATCAAAATATAATACGTATGTGACAGGCGTGCCGTATCTGTATGCCCTTTGTCAGAAAGACAGGTCAGAAATGTAGTGGTGTACAGTATATGCTGCTTAGCACCATTTCCATCACGCCATGTTATCTTCGAGTACTACTTACCAAAGCTCAACAAAATTGTAGAGCAGTTTTATTTAAAGCAAAAACCTTTAACGTGTACTGTAACATGTTGCTCAGCACTGAGCAATGAATGCAAGAGCCTTCCGGGGATTAGCCAAGAAAAAAAACACTGTTCCGCTATTAACGTTATTGAAATGCCACAAAACACGGCGCCATAACACACACACACACACACACACACACGGGTGCAAATATACTGTAAATCAGCAAACACAAAGCATCAAGCATCCAAACGATCGTACGTGGTTCTCGTCTTCCTGATTGTTTTTTCGAGCAAAAGCACAAAACACTAAACCCAAGAAAGGCCACAGCTGTGAAACAGCTCATGTTTCGTTGTGTAAGACGTTTAGTTCTCCTTCAACTGAGGAGCATCAATGCCTCATCTGACACGGAATGCAGGACCCTCACTATAATAAACAATGTTCTGGTTTGTGTGTGACCCTTTATACAGTACTGGAAGCGCTGGGTCCCAACACATGAAAGGTCTCGCTTCCTTTTTGCAATAATCCACAAGTGCGCGCACAGCAGGAGCACACGGCCGCGCGCACCACACACACACACACACACACACAGCACAAGAAGACTGTAATTTAAGCACTCTCTGTACATGGATCAAACCCCCGAAACACACTATGAATAGCAAAGAAAACAACACACAATACGGCACAAATACGAATTATGTCCGCTAATTTGCGGGTAAACGCAGGCAAGCCGCGTTGCGGCCTGCAAATGAGCGATTCCTACCGTGCATTCATCCATGCATGTCCGCACCGAATACGCGTCCGTTTCGTATTTCTGAACCAGGAGCTCAAACTCATGGTACGTCTCCTGAGCTCGCCGGTCGAGGCGCTGGTAAGCCTCGACGCACCGGGAACACGCCGACATGTCGAGGCCGCAGCTCACGTTGTCCGGACTCGAGAACCCGTAAAACAAATCCAAAAGGGAGTAGGAATCACAAAAGGGCAGGTACAAATCACTCAGGTTCCACTCGGCGTCCGAGAGGCCCGAACACGCGGACACGGGGTCCGCCACCGCGAAGCAGCTTTTGGAGACGCTGTCGGGGTGACACGCTTCCAGTCTCCACAGAGGTGTGCTAGAATTCCCTGCGTAAAGATGAGTATAGTCGGTGGTGCCGGGAGAAGATCGGTGCACCTGTTCCCTCGTGTCCCTGAACGCCACCGCGTCCCGTCGCTCGCCTTTAGTGCTCGTCCGTATGGCCGCGGCGCAGAGGCACAGGCGATCAGCGAGCAGGACGCTCGCAAACAAGAAGGAGGCCAAGCTCAGTCGCCATCGCTGGGCCCGTTCCGAATCAGCGGATGGCTTCTCGTGCTGGCTGGGTGCAGAGCGGATGTTTAAGCCGTCATCTTGCTGCCGACACGTCCGAGCACCCCTGGTCATATTTTAGGAAAGCGCGGTGCCGGCCGACTCCACCGCGACGGCTTCTCTGCCACAATATTCATTGACTTTGGAGGGTGGACTAGATGGATTTTTTCTCTTGTAAACGCGTCTCTCTCGCTCTCTCTCTCTCTCTCTCGTCCTGCTGTTTCTGTGTCGATCCTTTTTTCCGTTTCACTTAATGCATGGACCGAGAACGAAGCACACGCTGGTTTATTCCTCTAGTTCGTGGCTCTCGGGAGGAAAGCCCACTCCTCCGCACCAGCATGTCTCTCTCCTCCTCTCATCTTCTCTCCTCTCCTCTCCTCTCCGCCGTGGATGAGTCGCTGGGATGCCGCCTCTTCCTCTCCTCCTCTCCCTCTACCGGCGCTCGTTAAGGGAAGACGAGAACTTCGCGCTGTGGCCCGCCGAATTTCCTGGACCGGATCTGGGCGGATGGCCTCGGGCTTTTTCGGTTGACAGTCAGAATCATCTTCGGTCCTGTGCTAAGTTGCCGCCATGTTCGTCTTGAAGCACTTTTTCTGGGGGGAGAGCTGGGTCATTTGCGTCATCTCCAGCGTGGCGATCTCTCCATCCTGGCGCAGTGGAGGACTTTGAGCGATGGCGACACGGACACACAGCGAGTCAATAAAACCGTTAGATTTTGCGCTGTGGACACAGGAAGACGTCTGTACGGCACTAACGCATCCAATAGCTTTGCGCAGTCAGTGGGTTAAACTCAGATTAACATTAACACAGCTGTGTTCCGACTAACGAAAACATGGAATATCAGTCTATCAACTGTAACTATTCTGCTCCAACCCATGTTAATACACATACAATGATTCGTGCATTCTTTTTTTTTTTTTTCCTTTATAACCACATTGTTAACGAGTCGCTTAGTTATAAATCTACTTGTATATAAATTAGGCTACGAGCTCAAATCGCACCGCAGGAGAGAGAGTCCTGAAAAAAATAACGCGAGTATCAAAAACGCAACAAAACTATAAATCCAATATCGGCACGACTGATGATAAGCGGCGAACAAAAACATTTCCGTATAAAAGGGACAGTGCTCGTGAAGCCTTCTCCAAACCTCGATTGCTCCTGCGCTGCTGCTGAACCCCCAGTCCTTCCAGTCCCCCCAGTCCCCCTCCCCCTCAAACTTTATTAGTATGCAGTGTGGAAGTGGAGCTGTGACGAGCTCAGCTAAGGAGCCTAGTTGTCGGACGTTAAGGAGCAAGCTTAGGAACATGACGTGTGTGTGTGTGTGTGTGTGTTTTAACCTATCTGTCTGTCTGGCAATGTTTTTATATCTTGGTTGGGGAGAACCATCCAACCATCCATAGTGAAGTGATGTGAAGGTCATGTCAAGGATAGGAAGACAAACGTGTGTGTTTAATAATTTGTCTTCTAGTAACTCTGTATGGATTACAGTAATATTGGTATTTTTCAGTGTAAAAAAAGTATTTATTTTTCTCAATTTGACATTATATTTTCAAGTATTGCACATTTTCACATTTCTAATCACTATAAAGTGCCATGGTGATGCAGTGGGTTGATGCCTCAAAACCACCTGATTGTGTCTGTTTGTATGTGTGTGTATGTGTGCGCGCGTGTTATGCAATGGACTGACATTACATTCCGGGTTTATTTTTATTGCCTCATGTCTGGCTTTCTTGTGACAGACTCAGAACCTTCAAATAGATTAGAAATCAATATGATGCTAATGCATTTAATGATGCTAATCAAATGTCAGTCATAAATGATGTGTCATAAGACTGACATTAACATCTTTATGTTTAGTGGTCTTTGTGACCATAGTGTTAAAATTTAGTTTTTATATAGTGAAAAAGATCATGAAACACACTCATTAAAGCACATGTAAGCAAAACAATTATGTAAATAAAGAGTATGGAGTTACAATGAAAATTACTGTGATTAATTGGTAATGATAACAATGAAACTGGTGACAATGTGACATGGCAATTTATTAAATGTTCCAGATCTTGTAATTTTTTAAAATCAAAATCATAAACTATACCCAAACCATGTCTGTTACATTTATTTTAATAAAATAATTAATATACCTGTATGTCCCAACTTTGTTTAAATATGAAATTAATTATTCACATATAAAATAAAAATAAGATTGATGCTGGCAAGTGATAAAAAATTAATTATTTTTTCAAATTATATATGTATATTTAATTTGTAAAAAATAATTGGTAGTGGCAGCACAGTGATTATGATTTCCAGTTAGTGATTAGAAGGTTGTAGGTTTAAATCAGGTTTACCCTCAAATGTATAGACTCATAAAATGTATTGTTATTTCTTGCTCAGTAGACTGTAGGTGTGACAAATTTGTCATGCCATGCAATTTCCTAAATTAGCTAGCTCTTAATTACATGTCAAAACTGTCCCCTGCTACAGTATATGTTACCTAATACCATAAAGGTTGGTTATTTTACAATACTATTTGAGACACAGTCCATAAATCATCAGCAGTAGTTGAAAATGAATGATGTCCAGCTGTTTTGAACAGGTATGGCAGAAACTGGAATGGTATAATCCTTCTTGTCTTATATTTCAGTACAGGACACTAAGGAGACCCTTGCCTATGGCAGTTGTTTTAAATTATGCTTAAATGTGCATATGGATCATGATTTTAACACCAACATCAGAGAGAAAACCTGCTTACCTATCACAAGAAAGAGAAATACATTCAAGCAGAACATGGCATAATTTTTTTATAATTAGACTGACATTATTTATGTAGCTTTTACTGTTTTGAGACAATATTTTATACACAGGAATTACAGTTTAAATTCCATCGTAAACATTAAGTTAAAAAGTGAACAAAGAATAAACTAACCATAAATCACTCACTCACTTTATCCTGTATATACTCACTCACTCACTCACCATCTATACCCTGGTACACCCTGGATGGGGTGCCAATCCATTGGAGACCCCGAGGCAGGAATTGAACCTGGACCCTGGAGGTGCAAGGCGACAATGCTAACCACTAAGCCCCCGTGCAAGATAGCTAGGAATTTAAGACAGAACTATTTATACAAGTCTGACTCCAAATTCACTCTGGACTTTCAGTCCACATAGTGCTACCAGTATGATGGTGCACTTTATTTTTAACAAGAAAACTAATGCCCGGTTGTACAGCAATGTACTGTATTTAAATGAAACAAAAGTAAGTCAAATCTAGGCCAGCTGTAATGAAAACACAGAGAAGAAATAAACAAATCTTGTATGAAGTAAAAACAGTTCTTTGAAAGTTGCACAAACATTATGATATTTAAATATACTTTAAAGCATAATAGGGATTTTAGCCAAACTACACATATTTTTTATCTTAAATACTGACTAGCACAGTTTTACCTTCATAACATGACGCGTGTACTTGAAACTTTGCCTCAGGAAGGAGGTCTCATTTATCTATATTTTTATTTAATAATATATTTGTCATAGCAACAAATATTTTTTTATGGT
>JAOTRS010000047.1:9539730-9554169 GCA_028565755.1 Dinotopterus cunningtoni
GATTCTTTTCAAAGGTAAAGTGCAGGTTAATTTGTTTTATTTTTACTTTACAGCAGTGATTCCGTTAGTGTGTTGCTTAATCGAGTGTCAGAGAGATTTACTGTTTATTTTGCCGATAAAACAGTGTTTCCGTTGTGTGCGCGCGTGTGTGTGAAAAGAGTGGAGGAAGGGTAACTGTGTAAGACGAGACGGGGGAGAGGGGAGCTTACTTTAGATTCACACACACACATACACAGCCTGCGCGCACAAATGGAAACATCTGTCAGAATTTATTTTTACTTTTTTTTGAAGGTAAAGTGCAGGATAATTTGTTTTTTATTTTAACTTTATATTTTGTGTTAATTATTTTTATGTATTTATGTATTTTGGGCTGTGGAACGAATAATTTGAGTTTTTCGATTTGGTTTAGGAGTGTTTTGGAATATGAGTCCACTTCCGGAACGAATTATGCTCATAATCCAAGGTTCCACTGTACAAGACTACATGACTGGAACCTTGACGTCCACAAATGTAGCACGTTAGAGTGTGGCAAAAACTAACAGGGTGACTTTAACAGCAGTTTAAGCCAGTGTTAAATATTTCAAAGCTAGAGGCACCATGATGCTGTTTACATACAGCATATGGCCAAAAGTGTGTGGAAACCTGACCAGCAAACCCATATGTGGCTCTTCTTTTTACTGTTGCCACAACATTGGAATCACTCTGTTGGGTGAGTTCAGAAAGCTATCTAGGAAGGAATTATTAGTAAAAAGGACTGGTTAGCTTGCTGTTATGCCAGTTTTTTGTGCTCTGACCGAGATAAAATCATATTTGTATGTAAATAGCGTTTTTTTTGCTTGCTTGCTTTATTTAATTTAACTTGAGGTAAGATTCTTCCATTGTCCTTATTTGTTTAAATTAAAAGTGAGTATCTCTCAAACCTTGTGAGCCTTGATAAAAATTGGTTTAATTAAACCTTTTTTTCTTCTGCTGTTTATTAAAACCATATAACCCTTTAATAGCTCACTTAAAATGATCAATATCGACTGATATCAATATCGATTGTGATACTTTTTTTTCTTTTTTTGGCCATATCATCCTAGTTGCATTCATCTGATCGCTAACTAGCTTGGGTACAGGTTATGTTTTCAGTGTTGTTCCCTTTGAGAGCTTGCTCTCTCTTTATTCTATGGTTAAACTGTGACTTCTCTATTCCTTGAGGTTTAAGAACAAGACCCAGCCAGGATGACATCTTAGCATTTCATAGCCTCTTTTGATTGTTTATGTCGCTACTGTATGCAGCTAGTATCTGTGCAAAGTTAGCTAAGTAGCAGCAAACCCACACCATATATGTACAGCTAGTGGTAACCACATAACAGTTTAATGTGTTGACAATGCTGTGAATGCACAAACATGTCAGAAAATGGTTGGTCTTGCAGCTGCTCCTCAAGCCATGCAATACCTGTTTGTTACTTCGGCAACCTTAGTTCCACTGTATCTTCCAAGCTGGAAAGCTAAAAATTGTGCTCTGGTTGGGATATCTTTTGCACTTCGGTCATGAGAACTGTTTTAGCAGATTATAGGTCAGTTTATAATATAATACATTTTAAGACTAATCAACAAAAAAAAATGTACAATACAAAAATTATTTGTTTATGCACTAAATACTTGTTCAGGCTACTTTAGCATGATTTACTTCATCAGTACATCGTGGCATGGAGGTGATCAGCTTGAAGCAGTGCTGAAGCGTTTTTGACAACCAAATTACTTTGATAGCAGCCTGCAGTTCGTCTGTATTGTTGGGTCAGGTGTTTCTCACCTTCCACTTGACAATAGCCCATAGATTATCTATGGGGTTCAAGTCAGGTGAGTTGGCAGATATTCGAGCACAGTCATATCAAGGTCAGAAGTGGTAGTTTTGACAGTGTGGGCAGTCCGGCAGGAAAAGGAAATCTGCATCTCCATGAAGCTTGTCAGCAGACGGAAGCAGTGCTCTAACTTGTAGGCTGTGTTGACTCTGGACTTGATTGAAAAAAATGGACCAACACCAGCAGAGGATATGGCATCTTAAATCACTGACTGTAGAAACTTCACACTTAATAGTCACTATCAAGCAACCAGGCCCTGTATTCACAAAGCTTCTTAAGCCTAAAATTTGCTTCTAGTGATAATTCTAAGACGATTCTTAGAGTTATGACATTTTCTTAGAATTTCCTCTTAAATTTAGGACTAAATCTTGATAAAAATGATTCACGAAACATCTTAGCCCTAAAAACAGCTCCTAAGGTAAAAATTGTTAAGAGTAGAGAGGAGGACTTTTAAGAGGCTTAAGAGTTTCTGTAGCAGAGGACAAAATGGCGGAAAGAAGAAATATTCTCCAAACACTAAATGTAAAAATAAACACTGCTCTTCTGCCCAATTTGATTTTCTTGTTGTTTTACTTCTTTCCATCTCTTGGATTGTTGCCTACATACCATCTAAAAGTGCAACTTAAATAGACTGTCCTGCAATCATGTAAATTGGTAAAAGGTGAGCCGTTTTGCTCTCATCAATCTGAAATGAATTACAAGTAATAAAATCAGTATGGTAAATAAATGTGAGAACTTAAATATAGTAACTACTGCATGGAAATTGGTTGCTTCAAAACTAGACTCATTTTTAACATTTGCCTGTTTAACTTATTAAAGTAATGAAAGTAGCCTGCTTTCATGATTATACAATTTCTTTATACACAAACATTATGATTTCAGTGTCTATTCTATTTTCACAAAGAGCACATTTTAAGACCTTTACAGATTTTTTTAACGACCAATCACAGTCCTTGAATTGCTGCATCATCCCTAGCAACAGGGTCAATCACACCTCCTTACTAAGATAAAGGTTTTTGTACTTTCCTTACTCAGAGTTGCTCTGAGAAGCTTCCTAAATCACTTTTAGTTTAGGACTCCCAGCTAGGACTTTTTAAGGTGAGATGGGAGCGCTCTGAAGGAAATTCTAAGAAGCTTTGTAAATACAGGCCCAGGAATCTATGCCTCACTGAGCAACGGTTCAGTTCTTCTTCTCTCCTTGGCCCAGGTAAGACGATTCTCTGGTTAAGAAGAGGCTTGATACTTGGAATGCAACAGTTACAGGCTATTTCCTGAAGATGATTTATAGTGATAATTTTCTTAAGGCTGCGGTTATCCCCGTTACTTGTGCACCTTTTCCTACAACACTAACTTTCCAGGCAACTTTTCATAGATATGCTTTTCATAGATGTTGCTTCAGTACAGCACCTTCTGTGGCATACCCTTCTTGTGGAGGTCTGGTCGTCTTCTGGACAACTGTCAAGTCAGCAGTCTTCCTCACACCTTTACTTAACTAGACAGTGAGATGCATTGTATTTATACTGTAACAAAAGTGCTTTAAATATTTCACTTTACATGTACTGAATCTAGAATATAAGATCTTTCCTTTTTAAATAAAATTTGGAAAAACAATTTTTCACTTTTGTGTGCACAATATACAATATACTTTTTCACTGTCTGTATTTTTTTTTTTTTTTTTTCATGCGGTTCATTTCATTTATGTATTCAGTAGAGACTTTTGTGAGAAATGAAATTCAGGTAATTAACAGTTTCTGTCTAGCAACCACAGTTTCTGTCTAGCACCCACAACCATGTCATGATCACTGACATAGCATGACATCACATTGTTTTTTTTGTTTGTTTGTTTTTTCTCCATTATGAGAATTGGTGTAATCTTATAAAATATGTAGATTTTTGGGCATTTGGTATAAAACTTGTCTAAATAGCATTGTGCATAATGAGCTTCAATGAAACAATGACACCAACAAGAAAACAAAAGATTGCTGTTATAGAAATGTGTATAAAAGCTTTTTCTCTTCACTGCCTTTTGTCTTAATTTATTTGGATTTGAGGAATCATAAGCCATGCCAGCTTGTTTATCAATCACCTTTTTGTTCATGTAATTTAGCAAACTGCTGTTAGGGCAGAAATATACTTGCTGTTAAACCAGGAGTAACTATATTTGTTCACATAGTTGCTTATGTACTATGTATACTGTCTTCAATCAGTCAGTTTTTTTCCTTAAAGTAAAGAAACATGGTGATACTCAAGGAGTTAGCATCCAACATTTAAGAGAGTACTTATCTCCCGTCAACAGTTTTGATATGCCTATTTTTCACTGTGCAGCAGTACATATACATCTTACAGGAGGGGGTTATTGCGGACCTGGTCACATAACTTCTCCAAACTGTATGCCATTTTTTTTATTTTTTTTTATTTAACAATTATCATACATAAACATTACAAAAGCAACTAATTAAATGTATTATTATTATCAAATGAAAAGAAAAATGAAAAATGAAAAACTCAACACCCACCCACCCAACACACACACACACACACACACACACACACCCTGGCATCCTTCGGCTCAAACCAATCTGTGTGAATTAGATTGGTCATACATACACTCCGATGCTTGACCCAGTCCAGATAATCATTCAGGCAGTACCTGTAAGCTTGCGAAATAAGCAATAAAGGGTTGCCATTTGTGAAAAAAACATATTACTGTATGCCATTTTTGATGTGCCTACTGACTACACTGCCTCTACCGTTTGTATGCATATTACTTCGTGTGGCCACATATGGGGCCGTCATATTAATTTCCGTGGATGTGCACAAAGAAACAAAACCAGGCAAACGCAGGATAAGCGAGGCAGCCATCACACATGTGCATGTGCATATTTCCTCCCTTAGGGTTTTTGTGAATTCTGTACACTGCCGAAGAGTTTAACAACAAAGGAAAAGTGACAAAAGCTTATCAAGGCTTTGGTTTTTATACAAAAATTTTAACAATCTATTGATGAACTGCTTCTTCTGAAATGTCATGCTGCTGCAGAAGCCAATAATGAGAGAATATGTGCTGAAGGCCACTTCTGGCATCCTTGTTTTTTCCTGGATATGCGTAGAACTGCAGTCTCTCTTGTCATTGCAGCTTAAAGATTGATACCTCGTATAGTCAGCCCGTGTGCTGCTGCCTTCTGATCTTTAACCCCGCCCACACATACACACCACCCCCCTTTAATGGCCTGTAAGGGGCTAGTAGTGTGTCTGGCCTGCAGCAATGGGCACTTTGGCAGAGACACTGACATTTGAGATGACCACTACAGAGCACCTGCTGTGAGCTATATACCACCAGGGTAAACCTTGCCATGCCTGCTTTAAGCCACAGTTCTCAGACTTCTCACAGACTGAATGCACTTCAATTAGAGGCAGACAAAAGAAGGGTAATGGAGCCTTACTACAAACTTGTAAGCATTTGCCCTGTGTGCAATCTGAAGACACGCTACAGTTCAGATTTCATCACCAAACACCTTCACTTTTCTAAAACTGCTGATTGCTGCTTTATCTGCCAGGAAACTCTGTCCTGACTCGTCTATTTCTGGTTCACTGTGCCTCAGAGCTGAATGTTATGTGTTGCATGATTTTGATGCCAGCTCTGCTCTTAAAGTTTATCGTCCTTTCGTCTTCAGTTACCTCTTCACTGGTACTGGTCAGGATTTCAACCCTGTCCCAGAAAAAAAAACATTACAATGATGACCTGTTACAGTCAGCAAATTTTTTTTATTTTTATCACAGCACGTTATGTTTTGTTTTTGCAATAAGTCTGAGATCAAACTCGGCTTATCTGCAGATATATCCTCTAGATAATTTTGCTGCAAAAGGAGGACATAGAAATGTGGTGAAACCTGACAAACGCAAAACCATGATAAATGCCGTTTCGTCAGGGTGAGTAAAAAGTGAAAGAAAAAGTCTCTGTAATGATAAATATGTGCATGGTGTCAGTATCCATGAGGGTATAAACACGGCAGGTATCTGATTACCCTTAACAAATTAAAGTCGGCCATCATAGATAAATAGTTAAGGAGGGTAAGAGACGCTGTAAACGAGGCAGAATGTTAAATTCTGCAGCATTAGGAGTCTTACTGCAGTCACGGGAAAAAGAAAGTGAACCCCAACCAGACTTCTGTAAATAAACCAGTCAACTGGTGACACAAAAAAAACAGATTTAAATATGTAATTGTTTTTCTCACTGTAATTCAGTAACATAGGACCACCTTTAGCAGCATTAACTTGAAGTAAAAAAAAAAACCTTTTGGTAGGAGTTTCAGTCTCGTATTGTGTTTGGAGAAATTTTGACCCACTCTTATTTCCATCCTTCCTTCAGCTCATTGAGGTTTGAGGGGATCCCTTCAGGTGCAGCTCTCTTATGAACCCATCACAGCACCTATCTGGGATTGCAGTCTGGACTTTGGCTAAGTTGTTTCAACATTTTGATTTTCTTTTCCTTCTTAAACCAGATGCTGATTTGCTGTTGTGCTTGTGATCCTTGTCCTGCACATGACCCAGTCACACCCACCTTAAACTACTGGACATATAGACTTGCTTTTTTCATCTCCACCATGGTCTCATCAGTCCAAAGAAATACTGTTTCAGAACGTCTGTGATTGGTTCAGAGGCAGTTATGCAAACATGGATAGTGCTGCCACCTTTCCATGGAAGCAATATTTCATTCTTTTTCTGATACTTCTACCGTCCACATAATCGTATATTGTGTTTGGTTTGACCTTGCACTGAATTTGCTGAAACGCCCACTTCTGGAAATATGGGCAGCTGCATTAAAGCCTCGCCATATATAACCGGTGTTTCTCACTGAGGTAGTGAATTTCAAATTGTTTCAAGGTGGCATTATAACCCTTCCCAGATTGATGAGCAGCAGGATTTGCTTCTCTGTGGTTATGGCTAATGTTCTTTCTTCTTGGCCTGATGTACACCTGAGTGCTCCAGAACTTCACATATAAAAGAAGAAATAAATTTTTAATTGCCAAATCTTCTGCTTTTATAGAGGACACTACAGTTATTGATGATGACCTAATCTTGTGCATTCCATCAGTAACACATGATTGCTCAAAGCACTTTAGCCAGATGACCACCTTGTATCTCATGATTGTGACTGGAAAACATTTTCACATCTTCTTTTATATGTGAAGTGAAACGAAAGTAATTGTCTTTTTAGACAGTAATTGACGCAATAGGTATGGTATTGGCGTTAGTGTACATTCTGGTCTCTGACATTGTATTTTGAACATATGATTTTTATTTTTAATCTCATACACTCATACTGTACACTGTGGGTGTTTTGTAAGGATAATTGCCTAATTCAATGTAATGTTACTGTTCATTAATAAGTTATAGGCCAATCTCAAATGATCAAAAGCAGATAGTTGAATGAGGTTTAACTCAACCAGGACGACGTGATGGTGAAGCAGGCTCCTAGAGTTCCTCCTAGTTCTTGGGTTTCCTAACCTGCTAAAACATGCATGTGTAGTAGGTGGATTGGCTGCACTTTGGCTGCACAATTCAAAATAAATAAATAAATGTATTAAATAATGATAATAACAACAACAACAATAAGCACAGTACATTATTTAACTGAGGATACTAAAACTTCTGGATATTCCGAAAACCTTGAGTACAAGTAAATAAGCACTTTACATGAAAGGGCCTTTTAAAATGACTAAACACAAACTGCTCATACTTGATTTTTACATTAGAGGAAGACGTCTATCACCACCATGACATGCACAAAACTGCAGGTTTCCTGTTTAGTAATTTCACCTTAACACTGTTTCTTGTTTGGTAACTGCACAAGGTGCACATGATGACAAGATATGTCTCTCATATGCTGGGTAGTATAGTCTACTCACTGTTTTTACAGTAACTGTAGAAGTAATATATATGTATAATGTACACACGCACACACACATGGATGGATGGTACTGTCTACATGCCACCCGGCACAGTTAACAGGGTCAGGTTGCGAGCTCGACACCTGATTGCATCTGAGAACATATACAGTATATACACATTATATATCACATTGTTCACATTGTACAACAGTAATAGGTCTGATTGATACTGTATATCTTGAACACTTGTGCTGTTTAAGACATACAAGTCTCATCTTTATAGACAGTTCTGTATTGTAAAATAATTTCCGTTCATCTAGGTGACTCTTGGTCACTCAAGGTTAGAGGATTGAAAGACTTTTAATTGAGATGCAGCTGAGAATAGTGAACATAAAAAGGCAATGAATATATTAATTTCTTTTTAACCGAAAAGCAGAGTAGAAGCAACAAAAGTACATACATGTGCATCTACAGGTTAAGCCAATGAATCAATCCTCTCTCTCTCCCCCCCTGTTTGTATCGACAGGAAGTGGTTGATGGCACATATACATGTGAAAGGCACTGCTTTAACTCTTCAAACAGCCTTAGAGGTTTAAAGATTTGTAATCTCCATCCATAATCTGTTGAGATGAACTGGTCAAATTTGATACATGTGACAGTGAGGTGTGTGAGCGAGGGAGGGATAGAGACAGAGGGAGACTTGGCTCATTGCTCGAGAGTGGGGGAGTGAGCTGGGATTAGTGAGCTGAGATAGCTCAGTCTGGGTGAGGACACAGTGCCCGCTCTGGGCTTGAAGGGATATAAACGCAGCATGTCTGCGTGTGTAATTATAGGCCTGGCTCTGAGCGCTGCAGTGCTGGGCAGCAGAGCTTCCAGGCATCACTCAACTGTGTGGGGTTCCAGCCAGGTGGCTGCTATAATAAGTCCTCATTTTCACCTTGACAGTGATGTAGTTGGTGTGTCTAGTGTGGTTGGTTCGACAGAGGCAGATTTTTAGTTGTTTAAGTGTGTGTGTGTGATTTTCTTTGGAAGTATAGGGATGTGTGTAATTTTCATCGGATGTATACGGGTGTGTGTGTGTGTGCGCATGTGATTTTCATCTGATGTATAGGGGTGTGTGTGTGCATGTGATTTTCGTGTGTGTGTGTGTGCTAATGTATAGGGGTGTCTATTCACATAAACATACGAGACATAAGATTTAACTCTGTGCTCAGTTATGCAAGTAAAACCAAATAAAGAAAGACATAACAGAAGGTGGGTGAGGTGTGTGTGTGTGTTTTTAAGTGGTAATTGCTTGAGGGTCATCATTTGCCCAAGCATAATGTCAACATCGTCAGGTTACGTGTTATCAAATCTCTTTCTGAGCCTTAATAGAACTGAAGCGAGTGTAACAATGTCAGATGTACCCGACATAAAATATTTAGCCATTTCAAGCTAAATGATGAAAACATGTTATAGTAATAACACAGACACACACAAACACAATAATTATGCAGTAACATCTTGTTTACAATATTTAGCTAAATGCCATATCATATAGAGTGAAAATGAAGCTGTAATAGCATTGACCATGAGAAAGTAATAACCCGTGTATTTTCCGCCCATTCCCCATGAGTCAGGGTTTTGGCTTAAGCAATTACTCATCACATAGTCACAGAGGAGCTGTGTGGAACAGCTGATAAATAAGAGGGAATTTCCAGGAAAGTTTGTATGTCATGCAAGGTGTGGCATTTTGACTTGTAAGCTGAATTTAATGCTTTGTAAATGTGGAAATGTCAATTAGGCGTTTTGACCCTTTCGATAGTCAGTTTTTTATCTGTAAGTGTTGCTTTTATGTACATAACCAAAGTGGAGATATTTCTGTCATGGTTTTCTCTATAGAAATTGTTTGTATATTCTACACTTCACAGAGAGCCAATATCCAAGCCGCTGTTTCTACAAGACTCAGTAAATGAAGGTCTTTTTAATGTTCTGAGTGTGGGCTGTAATTTTCGTCTTTATTAAGGACTATACACCGATGAGCTACACCAATATGACAACTGACATGTCAACTACACTACCGCTCAAAAGTTTGGGATCACTTTTTAACTTTATGGTCGTTCCTCATTTTTTAAATTTATTTCTACATTGTAAAGCAATGCTGAAAGCGTCCAAAATGTGCAATAATCTTCTTTAAACGGTTAATGTTGAGATGCTACTATCTGCTACTTATGCTCTGTAAAACCTTCATAACGGCTCTAATCTGAGCTGCTGTTTGTTAATTGGTGATTTTTGAGGCTGGTAACTTTAACCTCTGCAGCAGAGGTAAGTTCTGGTCTTGCCTTCCTGGGAAGGTCTTCAGGAGCACCAGTTTCATCATGGTGCTTGATGGGTTTTGCAAATGCACTTGTATTGTTCTTGCAGGAACTATTCCACAATCCAGACCTCCGTGTCTTAAAATAACAACTGACTGTTTTTGTTGTTGTTACATAATTACCTAATTCCATTTATGTTTTTTCATAGTTCTGAAATTCCCAGTGTTGAAGAATGTAGAAAATAAATCAGTAAACAAACAAAAAGAGAAATTTGCAAGTGACCCCGAACTTTTGAGCAGTAGTATATATACCAGCAAACTGGCGACAGGATCATGAGCACCCAAAGCTCACCCATGACCACTGTGAACAAATGCCTCCCTGTCCGGTCTAATCCCACAGAAAAGCCCATGGTCAAAATGGCCAAATCACCAAATGGACAATGCTGGTCATGATATAATGGCCCCAAAACACCCAGTGCACCACTTTTAACCGTACTTTAAGCCCAGCAGACAAAGAGTCCAAGATTGTCAACCCTGATGCAAATCTAGTTAAGCATTCATAGGATACACCGGACAAACAAGTCTATTTCACAGAGGATCCACCTTGCAACCCGCAGCACAGTACATGCCCTGCAGACCCTTGGTATGTAAAATAACACTGGTCTTATTTTTGTTAATTACTTGTCACACTTTACAATATGAGGGAACAAAAATCTTAGTTGATTCTATAACTGACTGCGATATCATGTTCTTCATAGCAGGGTATATTTTCAAGATTGAAATATCTTTTTTGTCAAGATAGGGTGATCAATATATAGATAGATACATTGTGTACATCATCAGTCAGTGTGATTTATGCAGATAACAAATACAAACACTTTTTGAATGGATTTTAAGATATTTAACATGTTTTGGTCAGTTTATTATGTTTCTTATATATTGTACCACACTGTCACCGTGTTTGGTTTTGTTTTTTTGTTTTTTTTAGATTGGTGTAATCCTATAATACTGCCTGCTAGTGCTGAAAATTTAATCCCATAAAAATGGAAATCCTAATTATGGACCTGGTCTATTATTTATCACTGTTCTGGAATAGTTTTTGCAAGAACAGTATTGTCGAGTGCATTTGCAAAACCCATTAAGCACCATGATGAAACTGGCTCTCATGAAGACCTTCCCGGGAAAGCAAGACCAATACTTACCTCTGCTGCAGAGGAAAAGATCACTGAGAGTTGCCAGCCTCGAAAGTCACGGATTTACTGCACTTTAGATTAGATGTAGAATGTAGAAAGAAATAAAAATAAAGATAAGCCATGGAATTAGAAGGTGTGCCCAAACATTTTGACTGTCTGCGTATAAAGAAATCACATTATTAAAATATATTGAGCCTTAAATGATAAATAGCATATCTATTTACATAAAATAGATAATCATCCCACATTCTTCTCCTGATTACATTCAAGAGAGACGCATGTTTAAGGTGGAAGGCCTGAGCACTGCATGGCTTTGCCTCATTAGACATATGATCTTCAGTAGATTCTCAAGACTTTTTTTTATATCTTTATATTTAGTTGTGCCACATGTGCGGTTTTCTCTGCCATGAATGCATGAAATAAGTGTGCAGGGCAAGTAGTGCCATGCACTGCAAACCAAGAGTTGCAACCACATCAGGCTGCTACATGTACATGTTTTAGTTTTACACCACCACAGGGTTTAATGGTTGGCCTAGGAGGAGTCCTCCTAGGAGGAGTCTGGCTGTTGTTGCAACACGAGACTTGTTCATTATAAAACTTCAGTTTTATTGAATTGACCATGTGGTGATTTTGTTTCCTGCCAGAGCTCATGGGAATAGTTTCATTTGTTTTAATTTCAGTGATTTCAGTGCAGGCTTCAGGTTTTTTTGTTTTTAAAGATTATACTTTCCACATAAAGGTTCTGAAACATTTTGCTGCATTGGCATCAATATTTAGTGTGGCATTAAACCCTGCTTATAAGGGGTTACTGCAGAGTTTCATGAATATTTCATGCTTGAGGTACAAGATAACATCAGTTTAACTGCCATGCCTTTATTGTCAGGCAGCATTTTACTTTACAAGGAAAGAGCAGACGAATAAATGTATGCAGAGTCTGGCTGTTGAAGCTCATTCTGCTGTTTGAATACTATATTGATTATATAATGCAATATTTGAATATTATAAATGGAAAATTGTCCTCAATCTTTTATTTAGAGTTTCACAATCTGCTTTGTCTTTATAACACACTTCCTAAAGCTTTTGGTTAAATGATCTTTGTTGCCTGATAAACACACCTATTAACTGTTCTTGTGATGAATAGTCTCAGGACACCCTCTCTCTGTAGGCCATAGAGAGATATATTGCAATACATTTGGTATATTTTCTCATCTATAGCTATGTACTGTAATTATTTAAGGTTTCATCCTTGCAATGAGGAAGTGTGTTTACTCGTCATAGTTGCTTCTGGTTAGTTCATTCGGGATTAGAATTTTCAGATAGGAGATTCAGATTTTTTTTTGTCCAAATTTCTGTAAAGCTGGTATGCATGTATAATTTAATTAAATTCATGATATTAACGCTACAAAATGCAATGAAACGGCCTCCGAGTGGCACAGTGGTAAAGTGCTCGTCCTATCATCCGTTAATTGCGAGTTCGATTCCCGGGTGATGCTGTAACCTCTCGCAGCCGGAGGCCTAGCTCTCTCAGAGGGGAGGGATGAGGGGTACTTGGTGCTCCCACATTAATCACGGCTCTACAGCTAATCAGGGGCGTCTGTGAGCTCATGCAAGCGGAAGGAGCGGATAGCGCTGTCCTCCGAGTGTGTTACGCGTGTAAACAAGTGATGGTCTTCGGCCCT
The DNA here is from genome assembly GCA_028565755.1 of Dinotopterus cunningtoni. Classification (NCBI taxonomy): domain Eukaryota; kingdom Metazoa; phylum Chordata; class Actinopteri; order Siluriformes; family Clariidae; genus Dinotopterus; species Dinotopterus cunningtoni. The sequence continues at coordinate 9,552,631 of JAOTRS010000047.1, forward strand.
CCCGACTGAGTAGTAGTAGCCTTAATGTGGGAGCCCCCTAATGATGGGAAGGAATTGGACATGACTAAATTAGGAAGAAAATCGGGAAAAATAAAAAAAAAAACAAACAAGAAATTCATAAGTGTATAAATAATATGAATGAATGAAACTAGTTGGGTCTTGCATCATTATATGCCAAAGCTTTTTCCATAACCACTAGAAAGTATGCATTTTGGCTGAAGTGCCAAGGTCACCATCATTTAAAAGGCGGGTCCAGATGTAAAGGTCGTATAATTATATTGCTCATCTTCCGTTTGGATGGTTCTGTTTTAATTGCCTTATAAAACTCTGAGGATGTTTATGCTCATGGGTGTCGGTCAAATTCGGAACAGTTTGGCAAGTTGCACACAGATTAGCTCCTTAAAGACATGCTTCGACACCCTTTATTCTCCTCAAAAGTAAACATGCCTATGTTCTCTAAAGCAAATCATTATCTTTTCAATATCAAATTGTCAGGACAAATGTCTCTTAAACATTAAATTAGTTTCCCTGGGCTGGAGTTTTCCGATTTGGACAATGTTTATCCATTTACTGTTTGAAGAGAATTGAGACCAAAAGGTTTGAATAATGTATGGGCTTGTTGCTAATGAAGGTGTGAATTCATCCATGGAGCTGATAACTTTCACACACTGCTGCTCTCCCACCCTCCAAACAGTCCCAGACACTTCATCCCACTAGTTTTATTTTCACTTTTTCTTCTTCCCCTTCACTTTAAAGCACTGTTAACTTCCTCTGAGGGACTTTATTTTATTTTTTTTACTGAGCTAAGACACTCAAAATGCGCTTTTATCCAGAGATCACACTTCAAAGGTGCTAAGACCACCCCCTCAACATGCCTCAGTGTGTGCTTTCAGGCAGCATGCCAGCAATCCGGAGTCACAAGATTTTTTTTTCAGCACAACAGTGGTGGTGTCTAGTGTGGCATGTAATGTGTCAGAAGTCCCCTGCATACTATTTTACCACAATAATGCTGGGTGAACTGAATGTTGAGGTGCTTTTGCTAGTCATTTGTATTTACGTCATTCACCCAATGCTTAAGTTTGCCTTCATGCTTTGCTCGCATTTCACACCCAGTGAAGCTCATAGATAAACTATTTTAGCCGTGTCCAATTCCTCCCCGTCACTAGGGGGCTCCCACATTAAGGCTTCTACTGCCACTCAGTCACGAGGGGCGAAGACTATCACGTGTTTCCTTCGGACCACGTGACGCCAGCTGACCGCATCTTTTCGAACTGTTTGCTCACGCACCATTGGGAGCGACGTAACACATTCCTGTAACCAGTCATAACACAATAGGCAGAATTTGTCGGAAAAAGATTATATTTACATCTGGTAATTATAGAACAACCACAATACTGTCACATGTACTGGAAAGCACTTAAATATTTGTAATGTGATTTTTGGCGACGGTGGCAAGGGAAATACTCCCTGAGATGGCAATAGGAAGAAACCTTGAGAGGAACCAGATTCAACAGGGAACCCATCCTCATTTGGGTGATA
>JAOTRS010000047.1:9584437-9602794 GCA_028565755.1 Dinotopterus cunningtoni
GGTGAGGAACCCTATATGTTACATTCAATGATCTTTATTTACAACAAAAAAAATGACAACAATAAAACATTTTTTTTTAAAAATCACAAAAGTAAAAAAAAAAACATCTTGGAAAAAGTCTTGAATGTTGAATGTCCAAGTATTTAAATGTGAGCCATATAAAGGGTTACGCTTAATTTGTATAATGTTTCTTTTGTATGCAACATTGTCACAAAGCAACTTTACAAAAAGTCAAGATATAAAATTAGAACTACAAAACTATTAATATTCAAGTTTTCACAAAGCTTGATTTTTTTTTCAAGATAGCAGATTTTCTGTTGAATGGACATTGCAACTGTTTTTATATATATAATAGAGAAGAGAATAGACACATTTGTGAGCTAATGGCTATTAAACGTTGCTCTAATAGAAGTAATAACAGGAACTAACTTGTTTATCATATGTCCTCCAACATTAAACAAAACTATAAATGGTAATGTATGAGATGTTAATAAAGTAAAACATTACAGTCATTGACAAATTCTAAATAACTATAAATTCACAATGTTCTGCATTATATCACCCGTTTGTTGATGATGTTATTATAACAGCATGATGCATTTTATTTCTTACCTAAGACTCATTTAAACCATATTTCTACCTGAATGTTTAATTAGCTGAGACCCTGTTTTGAACCTGCTTGCTTAATGATGTTTTTGTCTGGATTGTATCCTAATTACATTTACATTTGGAGTCACCGCATTTAATATTCAGATTACCTCATATATTCCACTACCTGTATCCATAGTTGCAAGCTTTGGAACCAAAAGATGATTTATGAATCAAAAGTCGTTATGATGGAATTTTCTTTAAAGATGTCCTCTCTAGGCATTTTCATGCACCACATGCTTTGTGATGTTTATTCCGAGGGGTTTGGGCTGCCACTGGGTACGTCCTGAGCGCATTTACATGTGAATTTTTAATTGAATAATCCCTAATGCGGATATAATCCTAATAGCCAGCATGCATGAAACAAACTTCCCACAACTTTATCTCTACATGTCACACTTGTCAGCCCAAACCGCTCCTAATATATTACATAAAACACACAGATCACACAGTGTTGCTGAGGGTGGCAGCTTTAGAAGGACATACAATCACAGGACTTGTGACAGTATCAGCATTTTCTGCTTAAAATGAATAATAGTAAGGCACAAGGCTAAAATCTGATATGGCTACATTTCACTACAAGTATAAATGTGGTATTTATACACAAGGATTTAAGTGCAAACACAGAGACTGGGGTGTGTTTCTAATGCCGATACTGATAAGGATGATAATAGCATTTGTGTGCTTGGATCTTTGGTCATCTTTGTTGGGTAAACACGGAAAAAGGCAGATTGCAGTTAAAGATGACATGCTAGAGAGTGCATAGTGTAGAGGTGAGGATTGATCGAAGGGGGTGTCTGTAATTTTATTTTATCACTAAGATACAGAACAGAAACTAAACATAAAAACTCACACTCCAAATCTAGGTGTGGTTTAGATATAGAAAGAATGTGTTTTAATCCTACTGCTTTGGGTGTTCTCTTTGCAGTATGTCCAGCCAACATGCTTCTTTTTTTTTCTCTCTCTCTTTTTTTATCCAGTGCTGCATGGTTTACACCTAATAATTTGTAGATATGTCTTGATTTTTTATTTCTACAGTATATGCCCGTGAAAGTGGCACTTCCTGCCGAAACATGCATCAATTATATTTAAAAATCCATTGTATAATTTAAAAGTTGTAAGAGTCAATTCTAAGTGGTATACCATGTAAGATTAAGAGCATTTCAAGAGCTCATGGTTCGTTCAGCAGATTTCATGCATGAAATGTGAGGGATGTTGGAAGGACAGGATTTAAAGGAACGTTTTTGCAATTTTAAACCCATTTTACGCCAAATCTGTGGAGTGTGTGATTACACTGAGCAAGAACTTGTACTAAGAAACGTAAGACATTTTATCATTTGTGTCTAAGTTGGTTATTAGAGGACATTACAGATGTAACTCAATACAGATACGTTCAGAATGATCAGGTAATGTGTACTGTGCAAGATACAATTAGAAGATGTACTGTTGTGGTTTCTTTTTGTTTTCTTTCTCTCTTTTTTACGAAGCTTGGCAGATAGGTGTACAGGTTTACAGGTTAGAGGGAACTAGTGCAGGATTATGATTCTGGGGAACAAAAATGTTGTGCTTTTTCTTTTTTTTTGCAGACATAGGAAAATTGTCAAAATAAAAAAAAAACTTTTGCAGAACAAAGAAAGACACGTCGAGTAAAATGAACAGATAGCCCTGCACAATGCATTCATGGTATTTTAGTAACTGTCTACCAATTTTTTTAATAAAAAGAGTCAACTGAATTTCTTAGAAAATATCATTTCCAAGGTAGAAACAATATGCAATTTAATGTAGCTTGGACTGGAAACTTGTCAGAGCAGCAATTCCTTATTTTGGTGTTTTGCATGGCATAGTGTTGTGGTTCATAATTAATTTAACAATAAAAAGAAAAGACCTGAAAGAAACCATCTTTTATTATTTACACAGTACAGGAAACAGTGTTGAAATGTTTGTCAGTGGTAATTGCTCATATGCTACAGAAGCTGTTAAAACCTCACCTTTAATCATTATCAATAAACTAGTTTAATACACACACTTCAGGTTTACCAGCGTGCCTAGCTATTTCTTCTCTCTGCCCCACCTGGGCTAGTACACTGTTAGCTCACCTTTTTTAGGTGCTAAGAAACGATATTTTGCTTGCATGCAAGATGTTGGCCCAGATTAAAGATCCCTGCTCTGTAAGCTAACATGCCCTGCAGCTTTTCCACATACATCTATATTGGCAAAGATCTGTCTATATTGAAAAAGATTAGTCAGTACTTGAAAAAATCAGTTAGTTCTTGGAAAAGTCAGTTGGTATTGGGAAAAAAAAGATTAGCCTGTACTGGAAAAGATCACTCAGCAGTCGAAAAGGTCAGTCGGTACTGGAAAAGATAATTAGTACTGGGATAGTGCTAGTCAGTAGTGAGAAGGATCAGTCAGTATTTGGAAAGACCAGACAGCGCTGGGAATGACCAGTCAATACTGGAAAAGATCAGTCAGTACTGAGAACAATCAATGAGTACAGGTAGTCCCTGACTTACAAACAATTTTCGTTCCGGGAGCACGTTTGTAAGTGGAATGTGTTTTTAAGTCTGACTTTGTGATTTTTATATTCCTTTGACATTAAAATAATTATACCAATCTGCTTAACTAAATCTGTCACCTTTCCCCACACTGCCATCATGTGGCCAAAAACCATAACTGCGCTTAAGGAAATGAATGGCATACGCATCAAATGTAACAATGTTGTTAATTGTAAATATTAATATTTGGTGCACTGCAGTGTCTATTTTTTATAAAATATATGTGAGCTACTTCCGTGATTTGGACATTTACGAATGTTTGTAGAACCTCAGTCTGTTCATATGTGCGGAAATTCAGAACTCGAATGTTTGTAAGTCGGGGACTACCTGTACTGGGAAAGACCAGTCAGTTTTGAAAAAGATCAGTCAGTACTGGGCAAGATCAGTCAGGAATGAGAAAGAACTGTTAGTACTCGGAAAGATCAGTGAGTACTTGGAAACATAAGTCAGTATTAGAAGAGAGAACTCAAGAACAAACGAGTTTGTGTAATAGCTTTGTTTGTCGTCTGCATTGGGCCTTGTGTAAGTCCATGTGTGTGTGTGTGTGTGCATGTGTGTTGTTTTTTTGTGACTATCTGTCATACTTTATAGTCTTGTTTGCGAACTTGCATGTAGCTGGTAATGATTAACAAACTGAACACTATTCCAGAAATGTAATAATATTCTGATGGTTAGTGAGTTACAAGGATTTAGCAGAGACTTTGCCAATGTTGTGTCCTCATTATGTTTTCTTCTTGTTATGTTTTTTTTTTTTTGAAGAAGAAGTTTATCTTTGTAAAATTTCTTAATTTTCAGGGGTTATATACATCAGGGAAATAAAGTATATGTTGTGTGTATAATTGTCTAGTTCAGTATGTAATGTAAGTATGTAAGATATGCAGTCTAAACATAACATCAGTAAATGAAAATAAATGTTCTGTATGCATTCGGTTCTGGGAAGAAATACATATATTTTGTATGAAAAAGCATTTTACGCTGCTGGGGACTATCTTTCTCATCCTGACAAGGTAGGTTACTCTTGTGGTTTTTTTTGTGGTTTTCCTACATAGTCAGGTCATTTTACTTGTCAGAAACGGAGAGAGAGAGAGAGAAAGACAGTGAGAAAATGTGCATGTGTGTCCGTTTTTTACTAGGATGCCATTCCCTAATGAATGACATGGAGGGAAGCTAATACAATTGTTTTATTAAATTTCAGCCTGAGAAAGAGAGAGAGAGAGAGAGAGGGAGACCAAAAATAGTCTTTTCCAGTGTGAGAGACGAAGAGATGGATATAAGGGAAAAAAAAGACGTAAGAGACAGAATTGTAGGAAATAAGCTCTACAGATACAGGAAGAACTTAAGCGAGGAAATTAAGCAATGAATGAGAGATAAAAATAGGTAAAAATAAATATAGCGTAGAGTGAAATAGGTAAGAGATGGATACTGAGGTGTAGAGAGGGAGAGAAGTGGCCCCTCACGAGGTCAGTGTGTTCTGATTCTGCTCAAGTTCAGCTCCTGTGATGAATAATGGCCTGCTGTGTTCAGGGAGCATGGGCTCCTAGGACATTCTCTGACAATTAACCTTAGTCTGGGGGCATGAGGAGCATCACGCTGGCTCATACAGATATGAGCCGCGCCAGAAATCCCTGTGAGCGTTTCGAGACATTTTAACCCAGTTTACACACGCTAGTGTAATGCATCTTGAATAGCATGATTCAATCTACACCCACACAGAAATGCTGGGAAATCCACCCAAGACACATTTCAATTTGATTAAGGAAGTCACTTCAGGAGGTCTGGGAAACATTTTAGACAGATGGTTGGTAAGGACAAGTATATATTTGTCCCCCCCAAGACACATAAAAACTCTTCTCAATACATCATAACCCACAATGTCCATCACTGTCAATCTTTAAATAACTTGGATTACAAATACAAAACTGTACTTTGACCGACATAGAACAACAGGCATGAAAAACAAAACAGGAAGTTGATTATCAAGGGTCATGATCTGCTTTACATACTCATATTTTATCTGATTATCTGTGAGTTTATCCAGTTATTGGTTCAATTATCATACAGTGTGAATATATATGGTGTAAATAGTTAAAATATGATTAAAATGTAAACATGACAATGTATTAGCCTATTATTGTTATTACTATAAACATGATAAAGATAATCTGTTAATATCTGTATAAATATTTTAGCTTAATTGCATTTAAAATAAATTTGTAACGGTTTACACAATTTTAATTTATTTTAATTTATTTTTAATTTAAGCATAATATTTTAGCACTAATTACAAATTTAGTTATTTATAAAAAGAGGATAGTCAAGACTTGGACTTGGAAGTGCTGTTACAGTATAGCCCAAGATCAACACATTACTTTAATAAAGAAAACTTTCAATGATGCTTATACAGCAGTTAGTATTCAAACTAAGCAATCTGATTGGACAAGAGGCTTTCCACACATGGTGATAATGGGCAGTAACAGCACTTGGATGTTTAACTATATGTATCACACCTCATCCCAGGTGCTCTAATAACCATTCTTTACACTAACTGTTGGTCACCAACATGGGTGAATGAAGGTCAATATGGAACACAGTACTGAGGAAAGAGCAGTTACCTGCCAAAAGACACATTCAAAACTAACACATTTTAGCAAGAAAACACATCTGATAATGTTATGTCATCTTAACCAACACTTTTTCTTCTTAAAAATTGCTTCTAAGTCTAAGTAAATTGCTTCTGTGTTGTTTTATTTATGCCTAAGGCGAACTAGAACGCTAACTAGCTTCTAACAAAAGGCTGAATCCCAAATCCCTCTGTAACCCCTAATCAAGGGCTAATCGTGGTGTGTGTGGGACAATGCATTGTACACGCTACATAGCACACCAGCTTTTTATTTAACACTATTTGTAATTTAACGCCATAACCCGGAAGTTAATGGAGCTGAAATTCTAAAGCGGAACTAGATAGGATAAATAGATTTACAGGACTTGTTCTCCACATCCATATTTTGTTCTTCTCATCTTTTATCTACATAATACCAGTAAGGATTTAAAAATAGTTTTAACCCTGCTAATTACACTAACTCTTGGTCACTAACTGTCGGTCGCCAGCTCCTATAACTCCTATTAGACTATAGCGAGTGCTGATATTCAGCACAGCAGCATCGAACTCTGGAGTGTGATTTTGCTTCATTGTTTTATGACAGTGGCTTTTGGGTTTCAGCTGTTTGACCATAATGTGACTGAGAAGCATTTTTTAAATAACACCAAAATGTTATTTTCACGCATTATTACATAAATAAATATCATAGCATTGCGTAAATATCATAACATTCCCACAGTGGTTGTTTTGTCAAAGGTCTGTCTCCATTCTGTAGTATGTATTTTGTTTGACTAAAGAATGTGTGTAGTTTGACTGATAAGCTGTTTAAGGCGGTGTTGACGAAGGTGTTCTGGCCGGAGAAAGAATGTGTCCCCACAGGCTGTCTGCTCTTACAGCAGTTGCACAGGGTTTAGGTCAGGCTGGAGGTGATGGTGCCCTCTGTTACAGGACACTGCCTAATTATATAAAGGCTTCACTTAAAGGGGAGCGAAGTGCTCACAGGAGTGTTCATAAGTGGCGAATTAAAACATTTGCAATGTCCCACATGCTTTGTTCTTAACTCGTTGCACTCTGGAAGAGTATAGCTGTGTGTGAATAGCTGTGAGTGTGGGCTTGCAGGAAGGGTGTAGTAGAATGCCATGCGGACTTGCCAACAGGGGCATTTGGGACCGGGCTTTTGGAGGATTTTGATTTTAGGATACTGTTGAAATAGTGAGAGCTGTACACACGGTTCAGTTCTGCCTCCATGTGTATGTGTGTGTGCTTTTTTTTTTTTTTAAATCTAAGGCCTTTTTTTAAGACGCTTTTGTTCAGAAAAGAAAACCGAGCTTTTGGTCCGAGTGAATTAATCAGAATATTTTTATCTGGTCTTGCTCAAACATGTTCTCATGGCAACCTTAAAAACTGTTCAAGGATAAGAGTGGGAATGAAGAAAATGCTATGAGAGAAAGGAATAGATTAGAAGGAATTAGACTCTGAGGACTAAACCCAGTGCATTTTATATTCAGTGCAGTGTCTCTGTATGAATCAGGGCTGTTTGGATTGTTCATGTGTCCTGAGGGTATAAAGCTTCTGGTGTAGAAAGTGTAGTGGATCTGTAGTTATTCTGTCTATCTGTTTGTCTATTTATCTTAGCTGCCTCTTCATCTATCTATTTGTCTGTCTGTATGTTTATTTGTATATTTATTTATGTATAGTTAGCTATCAATGTGTCTATTCGTCTACATCTATCTATCTATCTATCTATCTATCTATCTATCTATCTATCTATCTATCTATCTATCTATCATCTGTGTCTGTCTATATAATACTCCCTTTATTAAATGAGAGTCCATCCATCCAAGTTTTTTGTGAATCATCCCTCCTCCATGCGTACAGCACTACTCCTTGACCACCTGTCGCTTATATTTCCAATGCGCTCCCTCCTTTCCTCTCCTTTTTTTTTATAGCAGGGCACTTGTCCTGTCATTGGCTTTGTGCTGTTGTTTTATGGTCCTGATTTTGTCTAGCTCATCCTGTCCATTTGCCTTGAAAGAGCCCCATAATGAGAGAGAGAGAGAGAGAGAGAGAGCTCAGGCTGAGCAGATGGATGTAAATTACCTAATGACAAAAGGAGGCAGTGTATTTCTGCTTAGTTTGCTTTTCCTGAGCGATGGAGGTCTGGAGAAAAGGTAAACCGGCTAGAACAAAGGGTTTTTACCAGTTACTAATTCAGAGTTCAGATAAACGTCAGCATGCTTTTGTCCCATCTCTTTTATCAATGTAGAGAATCGAAGCTTAAAAAAAAGTAATAAAATCAGAGACATTATTCTCAATAACATTTCCGATTACCAGGAAAGAGCTCAATGTCTCGTTAATTACATTAGCATAATATGCAGCTAAAGAGGTGTGGATGATTGCTCCGGGAATAACTGTGAAGATTCAGGCATTCGCACATTTACAATGCAGCAAGAGCTATGCAACAGAGAGGTCCTTGACTCTTCTGTGATTCGCAGTGTGAAGAAAAAGAGCATTGTGGGAAACAGGGGTCTGGAAATAAGCATGCTTCCTTTTGCAAATACAGCCATTAAAGAGGAATTCTCCAAATGCAACTCCCTCCTGAGAAAACTGCTGTCTGGAAGGCTCACAGCAGGACCCCAACCTCCACAAAGCCTGGAACAGAGCCCAGAGGAAAAAAAAAAGTGAGAAGAAAGAATGCAGGAGAGAGAGATAGATATAGAGTGGGTTGTTGGTGGAAAAAAAAAACGTAGAAGGTAGTGTACAGCTGAAAAATGAGACAATAAAACAAAAGGGAGAGGGTAAGTGCTAATAGAAAATGCGAGAAATTAAAAGCGTTCCTCTGACCTTGGAAAATAGTATAAGGGAGGACAGAGTAAAAACAGAGTGCGTAATTAAGCAGGCAGAGAAGAAGGAAATACCAACAGAAAGATAGTGTCTCATTAACAGCCTGCACTTTGGCTGCCTGCCCTCTATTGGCGTCTCTCAAACAAACCCCCAAACTCAAACTCGGCCCTGCTGCACGGCCTGAAAAATGGCCTCCAGCTGGAAGATTGAAGACATTAAGACTCAGTTTGGGACACCGTGGAGAGTGTGTGCACTCATATTTTTCTTCCACTGATTGATTCTCTTCTGGCAGCATCTGCTTCATTTTTATGGAGACTCTCAGCGTGCTCTGCAGCCCTGATCAGAAGAAACAAGCGGCGAGCCCCATGTATCCACTCACCATGTTCGTCTTTGTCCTGCATAAGGGTTAATCTCCCATCTCACTGCGCAGTGTGCTATGAAGACCCGCTGCACTCACACACGCTGTCTCCACTAAGTAAGGGTGCGGTATGAAAATGAGATGACATCATTGTGTAACGGTTCAGATTTCTAATAAAGAACAGACATGCACAAACAGAGGCTGAGCTCCCACTAAGGTTCTGTTCTCCTAAAAGACAAGAAAAAGGATGTCTTTGTCAAGATATCAGTAGTATGTATTCATTTTGGAGTGAGTGAAAACATTCTTTTAAGGACAGTATTGTGGTTGTATGCAGGTTGCTCTGGATAAGATCATCTGCCAAACGACTAAATCTATATGTCAAACAAAAGATGTATATTAAAACGCCTGAACAACTTAGACCCGGACCAATCCGAAACAAGTTCCTTATATTCTTAAAGCAGTGATAAAAATTAGACTGGCCCATTAGACCCGGTGAAACCCAGCGACATCCATAGCTGTTTGTTACTGTGCCAGTTAAGTCTAACGCAGGGCTGAAACCAACCTACATGTCGATGGGAACACAAACAATACCAGCCTGATGTTATGGCGTGCACATTCCTGTTGTATCTACTTAATGTGCTTTTTTTTAACTCAAGTGGGCGAAATGCAGTAGCATTACCAAATCATGAAAGTTAAACTAATATAGGTAATATGAGCTTTATAAAATCAGAGCCATCCAAGCGTATCCAGAATAGCAGCATATCCATACCCACTTTCAGCATCCTTTATACAAACATACTTCCGTTGTTTTCTGGCACGGACAAATCTGTCCTGAAGATATTTCCATTTTTATCAGAAGATGTGGTTTCTTGCCAGGTAGCAAACCTTTGTAATAGCTGTTTGACTGAATTTGAAAGCCAATAAGCAAATGTCTTAGATACCGTATGTTGTTGTTCTTGTCGGTCTTATGGATGCTTCCGGCAAAGAGTCGCTACAGCGGACCATCCGGTTCGCACATACGAGCTTGAGACAAGTTTTACGTGGGATGCCCTTCCTGATGCTGGATGCCCTTCCTAACTCGCTCATTTTATCTGAACCTGAGACTGGCACTGGCTGGCGTTTGGGCACTGGCTGGGAATCAAACCCAGGACTTTCGCATGGCAGGCAAAACACCTACCACTGAGCCACCAGTGCCTACATCATAGATACAGTATATGTTTTTTTAAAAAATGAACCAGCTGTGACAGAAACTGCTCAAAGTTCTGGTCTTGACAGCTGACAGGGAGAAACTTTCCTCTGCCCTTAGCCAATTATAGTGCCCCTTGCTGCAATGCTCAAAATTCAGCATTATAAATGTTGCCATGACACATTTCTGAATGTAACAGCGCATAAAACAAGGCTTAAATTTGATCGGGATGTAAAATATGAGTTTAGTCTTTGAAAGACTAGAGATATAATAGATTTGTTTTCATCCTCTGGTAGATGAATGACTTTAAACAGATGTAATTGTGTTACAGTACATACCAATGATGTTAATGATTCCCTGCCGTTAAACTGTATTTAAAGCCACTGAATGCAATTCCATCTATATTGCTTACGCAGCATTGTTACTTTACTCTGCTAACTAGTTAACAAGAAATGATCTGCATCCGTACATGGTTCAAAGGAAATCAAGCATGCAATTCATCAAGGACATGTGCATTCCGTTTGAAGAATTCATCCACTGTTATACCATTGAGTTCTTGGTCTGATCTGAGAGAGAGTATAAAAGTGAAAAAGAGCGACAGAGAGAGAGAGAGAGAGAGAGAGAGACAGCAGCAGGGGTACAACTAACAGGATTTTGCACAGGTGTGCAAAATGACAGCTTTGCAACAGTGATTGGTCTGGTCCTGACAGTGCTGTTCAGGAGCGTTCTGGATGCACAGTAACCCACGGACTCATTTGCGTGAGGGATTTTCACATTATGAGAGACTTGCGAAAAGATCTTTCGTGTCTAATTATTTAGTTGGTTATTTGGGCACAAAAGAAACAAAGTGTACGTTTTGCTCTCTTCTGTGTAAATTTACATTTTAATGGGAGATATACAGTATATCTGTGGAAAAGGGCTCCACAGGAAATGCGAGATAGATCATGGACTAATGGTATGGACTAAAATAGTCCAAAGATGATGATGACCATATATGGACAAAGGTTGAGTGAGGACAGGCAATGATGTCAGGTGAGGAGACTTGGCACACAGTCAGCGTCCCTGTTTATCCAAAATCAGTAAAGGGGGTTAAGATCAGGGGTCTGTGCAGGACGCTCAAGATCTTCCACTCCAGCCTTCTCAAGCCACGTCTTCATGGTGCTCGCTTTGTGGACAGGGGTATTGCGATGCTGGAACAGGTTTTGGCCCTATTAGTTTGAGTGAAGGGAAATGGTAGTGCTTCAACATACAAAGACATACTGTATAATTGTGTGCAACAGTTTGGTGATGACTCACACATGGGCGTGATGATCAAGTGATCAGATTTACAGTAATACAAACATTATTGAAATGAATATGAGAAAATTCTGCAGCGGTGGGTAGATCCTGAGTTCAGGTTACAAATACATTTAATTAGGTGGATTGGAGACACTAAATTGGCTCAAGGTATAAACCAGTGTGGGAATGTGTATGTGTCCAATGTTGTTCCCACCAGCAGATCCGTCTGGATTCTGTCTGAGTTTAACACACCTACACTAGTGTATATACACTATATCAATATACAGTTTTACATTCTCCTGCGTGTATTATAAGAGTTTTTACTTGCCATTTGCAAATTTCTCCTGGAAGTCCTAACGTCATCTAGGTAGCCGGTTTATTCTTAGCCAACAGCCGCTGTGCCATCTGCTATTACCAGTTAGCTAGATTCACAGCAAGATTTCAGTTGTAATGACTATTATAATTCTGTAAATCGCAAATTAATAGACTGTTACTTATCGACATCACATTTTAGGTAGACTTTGTTTAAGCTATAGCTGGATCACCTTTTTCCATCTGCTATTTCATTAACCTTGATAAACACAGAACCTGGCAATGCTTCAGCCTCAGATACTCAAAGCCCTAAAGCTCAAATAGCATTTAATATCTTTTGTACACAAGCTTCAGAATCTCGATGGTGTAAGATAAGTTGTCAAATCTGTTCATTATTTGCTTTTTGGAGCAAGAAACTGTCACTTTATTGAATTAAAATAGATCACCGTAATCATCTTTCTTAGTTATTGAAAAGTTCTGTCCTGAAACTGTGGTGAGTAACCATAAGGCTGCTTTTGACCATTTTAGTGATGTATCTCTTGTGAAACTAACATGTCTAAGGAAGTAGATGTTAAAAAAATGGAAGGGATCAATACATTAGACAACCGAGTCTGTGCATCCAGGATACATTCAAGGTCATTGTGCAGTCAGTTTGTGTCTAATCCTGTGCTCAGCTCTAAAGAGGTGGAGATTCAGGGTTTATCAGTCATTTCTCTGACCCACATAACCAAGAGGTCTTGAACAGCATGAACCCCATGAGAAAGACCCGGCGATAATCGTGGTGGAATTCACACATACTAACCCTCTGTCCTCATCCTCTTTGTGTATTTGTTTACATGCATCTTGTTCTCTGTCCTCTTTCCTCTTCTTTCTTTTTTTTTCATTCCTCTTGTTCTCAATAGGAAACATGTGTGTTATGTTGGAGCAATAGTTCCAACATAACACACGCCTGACTAACTAGAGAAGTGACTCACTCTAGTTAGTCAGGCCATTTGCTCTCGAAGTTGGGAACAGACTCAGTTTGGTGGTAGGAGACAGAGAGAAAACAAACCAGGGGGAGATAATTTCATAAAAAATACGTTTGGGGAACGCAAAGAAAACAGTGATGTCATAATGGTTCCCAGAAGAACACAGAAATGAATTTACTTGTTAGCTGTGACATCATCCTTTTTAACATTCAACATGGGCTTCCCCTCCAGACTTATAGCATACACAGACGGCTCTAATTTCACTGCTGGGCCTCTTGGGAAATGGGGAAGAAAATAGCAGCTTGGCAGGATAGTGAGCGTACTACTTTTGATTTGTACTGCTAGAGTAATGGGCCTGCTTGTAATGGATTATTCTCAATTTATTTGGAACCAGTAATATATCAACATCTGTAAGAGGCGATGCTCAGTTCCAAATACCAACGATGTTACGAACTCAACTTTAAGACGGAACTACAAATTTACAAAATGACAAAACGCTGTGAAACTTTCAACTGCCTTATCCACCCTTTTTTTAATGAATGCCACCATGTTGCTTAAGGCATTCATAATTTAAACTCTTGAGACCTGAATTCATATGAGTACATGGATTTTTCCTCCTAGGCATAATGTCTATACTGTATATACTCGCACAATCCTTATATAAGAACCATTCTTCCTCTTATTATTATTATTATTTGGCCAATCTTCTTATTTAGAGACACTGATTAAATTCATATTTACTGGCTGCTAATAAAGAAAAACAGTGAAGAGAAAATGCAATGAACACAACAGTAAAGGGCGGTTAAGGAGTAACGCATAATCTTCTGTTCAGAGCTATGAGATTTAATCAGTTATGCATTTTAATCAATCTTTGCTTGGTCAGGTCAGGTTATTGGAATTTATTGGGTCAGTTTTTCATTAAAATTATTTTTAACTTTAAATGATCAGACACATACAACAGCTTTAGTAGAAACTACAAGCTGCTTGCATCATCTGCAAATAGTCATGTTTTTGTTAGAGTATTGCCTCTTCTTCTTTTCTACTGGAATGGAGTGTGGAACAGAAGATTAGCAGGAAAAAAATATCACATTGTATGTGACATGACATTCAAACAATTACAAGTTACACAGCATTTCAGTTTTTACGGGATACAGTACTTTTAGAAGTTTTTAATACTTCAAAGCCCATAAAAATGTAGTTGCTTGAGACAAATCAGACAACAAACCTTAGTGCTGTTGAATGGATTCGAAATCAAATTGAATCAATTCGACAGTCTACCTATGATTCGAAGCTCTTATATAGGAAAAAATCTACAACAAATTGGTGTATATCTACAGTATCAGTCAAAAGTTTGGACACAAGTTTTATTTTCTACATTTTAGAACAACATTGGTTTCAATATTCAAAACTATGAAAAATAGCACATATGGCATTAGGTAATTAAGTAACATTGACGGTCAAATGTTATTTTAAGACATGAAGGTCAGCTGTGGAATAGTTCTTGCAAGAACAGTATTGTCAAGTGCATTTGCAAAACCCATCATGATGAAACTGGCTCTCATCGAGACCTACCCAGGAAAGCAAGACCAAAACGTACCTCTGCTTCAGAGGAGAACTTCATTTAGAGTCACCAGCCTCAGAAATCACCAATAAAAAAAATGAATAGTTTTGGTGATGTTACCCTAAAACGACTTCTAGTTTTTCAGAATTTGTAAGAATGTACCGCTTTACCATAGGCTAATGGAGACTCCTTCCAAGAATGCTTAAAAAAACAATATTAACCATTGGGCATTTATGGGCAGAGTTGGCCATATAGGTCTCTGTGTAAGCTGTTACTACAGGAAAAAGTTCTGTTTTAGAAAAAAGCACATTAATCTTTGCTTTGCAGTCAACAGTGTTGTCAGAGGTGCTCTTGTGGAAAATGAATATCCTTCTGAACAACCGAACAGTGCTGTAGAATTTCTCTACTGTATGTTTTTTTATTAGTAATACAGTGGAACGTTGACCTGGTGTGTTAGAGTTTAGTCTTCAGACCAGTGAAAATTGCCCACAGATAACGAGGAAGTACATTTGAGACGGTACAATCATCACAAATTGCAGAGCTGTCTTACTTATTTAAGCACACTATAATATATTAAGCCCTTAAATCAGTAAGCAGGCAAGCTACAGTAACTCGTTAACTTACTGGGGCAAATGAGTTTGTCCTACATAGCTACATTTTGCCATCCAAGACTGTTAGCTGTAATAACTCTTGAACCCACCATGGGCACTAATTTGTTTTTTTCTCAATCTCCACACACCCATATGCACACATGGTCTCCTATTACAGCCGGAGTCTGGGACACTGCCTCCTATTGTTCTCCCGGGTGTCTCAGCACTACTGCTCCTTATCCCTGCTTATTTAGAAACTTTCTTCAGCATCTGTTTACACTCAGGAGGCTGCATTTACTTTCCCCGATCATTTTCGGGTCTTGAGTATTCATTTTCATTTCAATTATCTGTTTATTTGTTTATGTGATTTTTGCAGGGTAGCGAGTTCTGTGTAATGATGTTCCTATTTCCTGTCTCCTGGACTTAGCTTTTGTGGAGTAAATTAAAACTCCATCTGTCACCTGCTTGAAATAGAAACCTGGTGTTGTCTTGTTTTTTCTTTGATCACTCACTACAACCAACTCACTACCATGCAGCAGGAATCAGGCAAACCACATTCTTAAGGAAACTCACATCAAATGGTCACTCTCCGAGCTCGATCTGTGTAAAATTATTGCATTGTTGAGATTCAGAGCTGCGATTTCAGAATTATTGGCTCAATCCTTTTGTATAACTCAGGAGTGTGGGTTAGAGGTCTCTGCCCTCTCTGGAATTTATGCAGTTAGATATTGCTTATTGTGATTTAAAGGTCCCATATTTTATTATGTATTTAAAAGTTTACATAAATCTCAGAGCTTCCACAATGTACATCAAACTACATTTATTTCAGTCCTCCTCCAAATTCATTAATTCAGTTTCATATAAATGAGCTACTGCTGACCCATGTCCAGTCAGAGCAAACAGTAATCCTGAACAAGCCTGGTAGGGTATCATCGTATATGAGGTCACATTAGGGGGAAAATTTAACTGGTGTGTTTACACAATACAAAATGGAAGAAGGACAAATAAAATGCTGGGAATTATTAATTTTTAAATTAAATATTTTTTGTTTGTACTTACACACCAGAGACCCATCTGAATGTCTAAGAGTGATTAAAAAGTGATTTTGCATAATAATTCCCCTTTAAATCATTGCTGCAATTTTGTATTCAAGTCCCTTGAGTAATATGAACTATGGACCAACAATGAAGCCAATTAACTAATCAGAATTTAACCATTTACCTTACACCAATGGTTTCCAGCTGACTGAAGTGAAATGCTGAAAAACATTATGGGGGATGATTGTAGTTCAGCGCCTTCTGTAACCCTGGATTTTGACCGGGGACAAATCTATAATACGGCGCCTGTGACGCGATCATGTGCTGCATTGTCTTATCTCCCATCTGGAGCATTTTTTAAGGTGGAGCGTCTTTACTCGAGTTTTGACCCGATATGCATATTCATGAGGAAAGTGCTACATGATTGGCAGGTTGAACTGCTTTCAGAAACAGCTTCTGTCAAAAATAGACAAGGAGAGTGTGTTTAGTGGAGCAGAGCGGATTTGCCGTTTCGGGGATGCTTCTAAAATGTGCCGTGGCACACCTAGTGCAATCATAAACATCAGCTTGAGTTGCAGCGATCAGCAACACAGCCGATTATAGTGGAAAGGGGCTAAAAATGCACCCTGAGGGTCCCTGAGGCAGAACATCTGTTTCACACCATTAACATGCATTTATATAAATTTTTTAGCTAAAGGCAGATAGATAAACGAGTAGAAGGGACAAGTTTTATTCTATATTCTAACACACCTGAGAGAAATCACAAACGCAGATAAAAGAGACTTGTGTACACACCGTCTTTGCAATGTACTGTATACGCTTCCTGTGACCAGTTCCAGCGTCAGTACCAGCCTTTAGAACTTGGTGTGACTTTTCATATTTTGACCCCGTTTGTTTCTATTCTCGAGTTTAGTCTGATTGAGTTTATACTCGTTGTACATCACCTGACTATCGCCTGTTTCATGGATTTCGATTTTGGATTACCTTGACTGGTTGGAAAACTTGCCCTTGAATTATGTTTTAATAAAAATCTTAACTGCACTGGCATCCTCTGAGACTGTGTTACTAACACAATAACTAACAGTTATTCTAAACAGGTGACATAAAAAAGATTGGGCCACCAAATTCAAAACATATGTCATCTGTTGAGTTGTGATGAACCACCATAAAGCAAAATATAATCAATTTAAATTGTCTTATTTACAGCCATACACTAACCACTAATGGTCAGTTAGAAACAAAGGTAATTGCTGTCACTGTTCAGTCTTGTTAATTGTTTACCAGACTCTCGGTAAGTGAAGGATTTTGTGTATCTGAACCATTGCTCATTTCAGTTAAATACTCCTGTTTACACCAGGGAAACAAATGAGAAATGCTGTAAAACTTCTAATTAGGTGATGTTACTCCTACATGTGATTTGCTGTAATGCTCCAAAAACCTGGTCACTAATCAGCGTCAGTGTGGCATCACCACAAGGCTAATTCAGTATGAAAGATCTGTGTGCTAAACTAATGGGTTGCATGCTGTGCAGATTATAAGCTTGGGACAGAAAGTGCAGAATGTGCAAATTCAAAACCCAGCAGCAAATCAACAAGCTCATAAATCAGCAGCTTCTCTATTTTTATTTGCCACAGCATCCCTCTTGCTTTTTTATCTGCTAGTCATTTTCCTTCAGGTAGTTTATCTCACCTTCTGTCCCTTTGCGTGTTTTTTGGGTTTGACACTGGCCATGATGTACGTATACATGTGAATGGCTCTGAGACAGCAAGTGTTTGTGTTCAAGCATTGAGCACGTCAATAAAATGAAAATGGGTCTCTGTCTGTACAGGCTTGGCTCAGCTCTGCATTGCTGTGATTGAATTCCCTGACATTAAGCATTTAGTCCTTAATGGAACAGAATTGAATTGCTGTGTAGGTCAGTGAACAGTGTGTGTGTGTGTGTGTGTGTGTGTGTGTGTGTCATTGTGAGACTGCAGGCTATATTGTATGTACTCATGGAAGAGAATGCTGATTCATCCCTACTGCCTCATAACGGTCATACAGTATCTACTATTTGGTGCTGTAAGGCTTTAGGGAAATTCGTTAATGTTATATAAATGGGGAATTTAAAAAGGTTTAGAAGTAATATTGATTAAACATGTGTGAACACATGGTTACAGACCTTTGCAGTTTTAAGTGCTTCTAATTGAACCTTAAGTGCAGTATATTTGTTAACTAAAATAAAAGTTTCCCATTTCCTACTTTGAAAAGTTAAAATCTAATTAATGTAGTTATTAGTGAACCATATAACAAATTCAGGTAGCCGCTAATGGTATTCGCTAATGAATAGAAGGCATTTTCCTGTAGTGGACTACGGATGTCATAAAAACTCAATTATAACTACTTTAAAAAATCCTCAGTGATAATTTCATGGAATTAAAT
>JAOTRS010000047.1:9602894-9617736 GCA_028565755.1 Dinotopterus cunningtoni
TGCTCTCCATGAGTCAATTTTTCTGTTTAAAATATGTCCTACATTTTTTTATCCGACTCCAAAGTTTAAGTTGATGTCATATAACTTAAGAAATTTGTCCAGCATGTTATTTAAATGTGTAAGCCATGTGTTTTAAATAATTCATCCCATTTGTAAATGTGTTTTTCTTAAAAACCAACAATATAAATATGACAGGTCAGGGGTGGAGACATGAAAACCGAAAATTCAATTCAATTCACTCACTCACTCATCTTCTATACGGGGAAATGGAGCCTATCCTAGGAGACTTAGGGCACGAAGTAGGGTACACCCTGGACAGGGTGCCAATCCATCACAGGGCACACACATACACATACACACACTCACACACCCATTCACACACTACGGCCAATTTGGAAACGCCAATTAGCCTAACCTGCATATCTTTGGACTGTGGGAGGAAACCGGAGGAAACCCACCAAGCACAGGGAGAACATGCAAACTCCATGCACACGGAGACAGGAATCGAGCCTGGCCGGGAATCGAACACGGACCCTGGAGGTGCAAGGCGACAGTGCTAATCACTACACCAATTCAATTCAATTCAATTCAAATCTGTATGAAATGTGAGAAAATATGTATGAATTAAAATTAACCCAAAACAAACTTAAGCACAAAGTGTAGGTAATTGTCATGACAATTATTCACTGTTGTAATAATTTGTTGTATTTGTAAAATGAAATTAGCAGGCCCAAAAAACAAGACACTCATATATTTCATTGAACATCCCAACATTTATTCCAGTCCAGAGTCCCATTAATTTTTCTCTATGACCCCTTAACAACTTCTCCAGCACATCCCAAATATCTTCAAAGGGAATAATTTCTGGACGCCAATCCATGTCATGCAACCTGAAGAACAATTTGAGTCGGATGAATCCTGGAATCGTCATCTTGGAACATGTCCCGCGCCATCAGCAAAAAAAAAAATCTAATTTATGAAAAGACCTGGTCTTTCAGTATATTCAGATCGTCAGCTGTTTTTGGTCACATAATGTTGTTGGACCTAGACCTGACCAACACAAGCAACCCCAGATCATAACACCCCTACAGGCTTTTATTGTAGGCACTAGGCATGATGAGACTCGTTGGACCATATGAACTTTTTTCCAATGGCCCACAGTCCATTCTTTATGCTCCCTAGCAAATTGACGGCTTTTTTTCTGATTAGCCTTACCGAGTTGTTTTCAAGACTTTGTCTCGGTAGAGTTAGTGTAATATCAGAGGAACAAAACAATACAAATAGTATAAACAGCCCAGTGGAAATGTGATGTAAATAATTGAAGGACTGCAATCGCGTAAATACGAGCAGTACAAACTGCTACATACATTAACAACAATGTACGCAGCTGTGGAAATAAAGACATTTACAGTAAGCACAGGCTAATTTCTAAAATTTGCTAATGATCATGTTTATATACACATACTAATTAATAGACAAAATCAACAAACTACTGCTTTGGATAGCCAGTACAGTCTTAGCTAGAAATGCATATATTCTAAATTTCTTGGCTGATAACATTTTTTGATGGCTGATTTTGGCCGACTATACTATACTTTACAACACGTCTGGGTGTGTAGTCACATTACTCTGCACTGTCCAGTTTGCAGCATGGAAGCAACATGGACGAGAACTTTTAAGCTGTACAAAGAATAAGAATTTTCTATACCGATTAACCTGTTCAGGGTCAATGGATGCCTGGAGACTCTCCCAGGGGACTCGGGGCACTATGCAGGGTACACCCTGGACGGGGCACCAATCCTTCACTGGGCACACAAGCATACACACACACTTTGGAATTTGAAAATGTCAAATAGCCTACTCTACAGTACATGTTTTTGTGTGGAGGAAACTGGATTACCTGGAGGAAATGCACCAAGCACAGGGAGAACATGCACACTCCACACACACAGACCTAAGGCTGGAATCGAACCCTTGACCCTGAAGGTGTAAGGCCATAGTGCTAACCAGTACACAACCGGAGGAGAACTCTTTTATTAGAAAAAATATGCCAGCTTTAATAGTTGAGCATATTTTCAATACAAATCTTGTCAGTGAACTATGAAGGATAGATAGATAGTTAGATAGATGGATAGATGGATGGAGGAATGTTCATTGATCATAATTTAGGTAAAATGTTCAGTTAATAATTATATGATTTGAAATCGTATTACCCAGCACTAGGAAGGTTGAGGAGTATGACATGCTTCCTCCGAGGCATGAGCTTGTTGAATTGCAGCACATGCACGGGTAGAAGGCGGGAATAAAGTGCTCAGGTGCATATGATTGGCTAGTGCCACTATGATTGAGTGCAACCCTCCCCACTGAGAGCTTCTGGCTTTAGATGGCTACGACAGAATTTGAACTCACAATCTTTGGATGATAGAGCATACACGTTTCTGTTTCACTACTTGGGAGCATTTGAATCAGTTGGATATCCAAGGCTCATCGGCCAATCACCAGTCATGGAAAATCAAGCTGAAACCGGTCACAGGCCATTTGATGGGTGTATCTTACGTCTTTGATATAGCTCAGTCAGGCCACATTTATATTCTTTTACACTGACTGTTCTCTATATAGCTTATGCTCCAGTTGGTTTACATTTTTTTCTGTCTTAGCCCCTGAACACCTGAGCTAGGTGATAACTGTTGTAGAATACTGATTACTCTGCCGCACCAGTGTGTTTGGAGCAGAAACTCAATCTAAATGTGAGCCAGCCTGGTTTTTTTAAAAACTGCATCGAGAAAATAAGGTGTAGAAAAGCTGCCGAAGTCTAATATAGTCAGTGTTTCAGTGTCCTGTTGACTCAGGAGGTTTTCATTGCCATAGTGACCTCTGGCTTGTTCTTTAGGGACATGTACTGTCATGTTCAAAAATTAGTACCCCTGCTTTTAATTCTATGTGTTTTTTGTGTAAAAACATAATAAGAATTATCTGATTATAGTGGACTTTGACTTGGCCATTCCAAAACATTGATCCTTTGTTTTTCAACTATTCTGATGTAGATTTACTGGTGTGCTTCGAATCATTGTCCTGTTGCATGACCCAATTTAGAACATGCTTTAGCTGTTGGACAGATGGCCTCACATTTGCCTCTAGAACACTCTGGTATACATAGGAGTTCATGGTCAACTCAAGGTGCCCAGGTCCTGTGGCTGCAAAACAAGCCCAAATCATCACCCAAACATCTCCGTGCTTGACAGCGGGTATGAAGTGTTTCTGCTGATTGGTTTTCACCAGACTCTGTTCTAGGCATTATAGGCATGTTCAAGTTTTACAAACCTCAGTCATGTTTCCATGTTCTTTTCAGACAGAAGAAGCTTTCTCACAGCAACCCATTCAAACAAACTGTACTTGTTCAGTCTTCTTCTAATTGTTCTGTCATCAACTTTAACATTTACTATGCTTAGTGAGGCCTGTGGGGTATGAGATGCAGCTCTTTTGTTTTTTTTTTTGTTTGTTTGTTTTTCTCTCTGAGCATTGCATCGTTTGATCTTGGGATGAAGGTGCTGGGACATTTACTCCTCGGAAGCTTGGTAAATGTCTTGGACGCTTTTTCACTTGTGAAAAAAAAAGTCTTTCCCACTGTAGAATGTTGAACTTATTTGGGAATGGTTTTATATCCTTTTTCAGATTGATGTGTAGCAACAATTGCTTCTTTAAAACCGTCGCTTATGTCTTTCTCTCTCAGTATTGTGTTAACACACACATGAATGCTCCAGACCAGCAAACTGCCTAAACTTTTTCTTTTATACAGTAGAAGTCTGCATACCTGCTGGTGGTCAGTTAGTCAAGGGCTGATAATGAGGTGCACCTGCCTGCAACTTAGAATTCTGTGGAAGCAGTAAGGGGTACTTAGTATTGCCCATATGTTTTTTTCTTTTTGACTTCATTTTGAGTGATGCCACTATCATCAGATGATTGTTATGATTTCTCATAGTGGTTTTAACATCCAGCTGCTGGTTTGTACAGTAATTGGCCATTCAGAATCAAATCACACATTCATCCTGACACAAGTCTAAATATTCTGGACTACAAAGCCAACCTGTTTGAGGATAAATGTATCGTCTGATCAAAAGTCGGACCAGAAGTGAGCGAATCCTCTTGTCCTTCTTGTAAATCAAATACAGCTTAGATCGGTGGATTTCTGTGCTGACTCGGTAATCCTGTTCTTTGTGCTGCTTAACCTGCGTCTGAGAAATGCTGGAACAAAGCAGCTGAGTTAGAGTTCAGTGGCCCCAGATCGATCCTTCTTTCTCGTTCTTCATCACTCCATCTGTCTACCATCCACTTTCCAGCCCCCGCCTCTTCCAGTTGCCATAGAAACTCTTGCGGTTCAGGGTTTTTGATTCGGTATTTGGTTGAGCTAAAGTGTGCCACATTAAATGTCAAATAGACTGCCCCAGTTTAGCAGGGAAAGTTTCATTGTCGAAACAATTCTCTCAGTTGTGAAACTCCAGCTAGATTCCGACATTCACTAATCGAATAGAAATGTTGGAACGAGTTCCTGGTGGGAATTCAATAGTCATGGCTTGCCCTAATTCAAGTTTCCACACCCTGGATGGATGTAGTTGGTGAATTAGCACTTGCATGAAATCAACTAACATCATTATTATTATTATTATTATTATTATTATTATTTTCAAGCAGTTCATTTTTTGGTTTGCTATGACAAACATGAAAACCTTGCCAGTGGAAAATTCAGTTACACAGCATGAGTCATGGATCACCCAGCAGGGACGAGAAAGCATGAACATGGAGAATGTGGCAGAATCCAGATGTGGAAACAGCCCTTGTGGAGAACACTCACCCACACCCATACAGGCACCTCCTATTACTAATCATAAGGCCATTTAGGGAGAAATCTCACAGAGCGAGAGAGAGAGAGAGAGAGAGAGAGCGAAGGATAAAGTCTGAGGAACGCTGTAGACAGTTAATGCTTAGTGTGACTTTAAACATCTACATTCTGCTACACTTTTATGTGCACTTTTATTCTGCACAGTTTAAGGGCAACTACATGATTAAATAAGATTCCATCTACAGGGGCAAGGCTCAGTAACAGTGCTCTAACAGGAGGGCTGGACACAGGAAACGTTTGAGAAAAGTGGAGAGGCACGGATTAGGGTGCAGTGTGTGTGTGTGTGTGCGCGCCTGTGTGTTGTAGTAACCTCTTTACTTCAGACTAAACTTGGCAGCAGCCGATTGGCCAGTCTGCTGCTCACATGACCAGTACAGTGTGCAGTGAAGTGGGGGTCGTTTGTTCTTAAGAGGAAGAGAGAGAGAGAGAAAATAACTTTTGTATAAGCTTAAAGTAGATTCAGTGCCACTGGTCGAAGTGTAATGAAACAAAAACTATGCATGGAAGTTAGCCTCACCTCAGTAGACAATAAGAAATGGGTAGAAAGAAAGACAGAGGGATGGAGAGGAAGACGTTGGGAAAGAAAAAGGGGTATTGACTTTTTGTGCCGGCTTGCCAATAAAGTCTGAGAATAATGTACAGAAAGGGTTTTCCCATTTGAAGAAAAAGAAAGGAAGAAAGGGTTTTTGTCTTTTGGTGCAGACATGAGGTTGATTGTGGTGCAGAAATATGTGCAAGAGCTGAAAAATAAATTACACAATGATGAAAAGAAATGAAATAGTCTGATAGTGCATTATGCAGTGAGGTTCGGGCCACCTCAGGGAAGAAAGAGAGAGATATGTAGAAATTATAAAAGAAGAAGAAGAAGAACTGAAGAAACATGTATTTTTCTGTATAAACAAGTATACATAAACAGCAAGAAAGAAAGAAAGAAAGAAAAAGTGAGAAAAGTGTTTTCAATTAAAATTGATTGTGGAGCAGGAATGTATGTGAGAGATGAGCAAATAATGTTTAAAAATGACAGAATTAAATGAGCTAGACTGATAGTACATTAAAGGGATGAAGGAAGAAAGGGAAGGATATATTCAGGCTTGTAGCAGAAGTCAATAAGGAATGAAATTGTCTGATACTCGGTACATTATACTGCGAGGGCTGGGCCACCTCAGGGAAGAAACAGTGATAGAAAATAAGATAGAATATTAAATTGACAGACAAAAAAAGAGAGCTATAAAAAAGGTGGGGGGGGGGCATAAATCATAAAAGGAAAAAAAAGAAGAAAAAAAAGAATGTGGATAGAAAAGCAAGTAAGGATGGATAGATGGATGGATGGAGGGAGGTTTAGTACAGTTAGAGCACACAGTCAGTACATTCAGATCTCTGTTGCACAGTAATCATAGACATTTATGTAAATAAGAAGAAGAATCGCAGTTCGACAGATGGACAAAGCAGCAAGCAGATGTTTCCTGAGGTAGTGATAAAAACCTGACGTGAAAGCTACTTCTTTATTTTTTTCCCCCTCAGCTCTCCTTTCAGCTGTTTCAGGAATTTTAGCTGCATTCTTGTATTACTTAATAATGTTTCTTGCTTGGGCTTGACATACATTTTGGTTTCCCGGCTTTCATTCAGGACAACAACAGCACAAAGATTCTGTATTGTTTTCTTCAAAAAATGGCCACGTGGATGAGCTTTTTAAATGAGTATTATCTAAGATTATGTAGGCAACAATGTGTCTGTAAAGTTTGAATCGGTGGAGTTGAATAAGATTATCATCATCGTGGTCTATGGGCGCTGTGCTCGGTGGTGTCGACAGCTCCGTGTATTATTTCTTTTCATTCGTTTTTGTCCTGTGCCTTGTGACTCAAATCCTTTATACTGTTCCCGTACCAATCTCTAACATCATCCAGACAATCCATGCATGGGCTCCCTTTCCAAGTTGACACATCTGTCATTCCACCAATTTTTATCAATCGCTTGTCATTCGTTTTAAGGTTAGGACCAAACAAGTTAAGGTTTAGTCTGTCACAGTCTGTGCTAAAGTCTGTGTTTGTCTAATCTCCTTATTTTATCATTTAATATCTAATTATTGAATAAGATCATAATACATGTTTTTGACCATCTTGGGACCTGTACATTATCCATGACCGGAAAACAAAGTGTGGTTTCCTGAACTCGTGCTGGAGGAATTTCAAGTTTATTTAAATGATCAGCTGCTTGAAATCTGAGTTACAAATCTATAACAATGCAACGTTTGCTTCATAATAATGGGAATTTACAACCATGGTCTCAGTTTTTTTTTTTTATCTATTCTGCTTTTTCTTTTGTAATGATAAAAAAATTAAACATTGATTTTATTTGTAAAGTCAATCAGTTTAACAATGCAAAGATTTATACGGATTATACCAAGGTGTATTTTGGTTTTGCTGTCTTTTGTTCACTTAGTTTCCTGTGATTTGTTTTTGCTCACAGGAGAATTATCAGGCTGCACTGGGCACTTACTGATAGAGACTGAGAGATTGGGACAGAGTGACAGGACAATGAGTCTGTCTCTAAAGCATGAACCAGGAGGCACTTTTCTACATGTTTTTTCAAAAAAAAAAAAAATTCCTTGCAGTTAATATGAAAAAAGACAAAAATTACACTTTTAAAATAAAAGCTTTTCATCACTTGCATTTGGAATGAGGAAAGAAAAGAAAAGGAGCCATTATTTTATACAAAATGCATCAAATCTGATAGCTGGTACGGTGTGCAAACAAGCAGGGAGGCTACTACCTCTAGAGAGAGAAAGAGAATTAGCAATCAAGCAGATGGAAAGAAGAAAAAGTGGGCTTTGACTATGGTACAGACTTGAAGTAGACACTGAAGCAGAGATGTACTGTATGCGAAAAGATCCACCACAAGTTCAAGTTCTGAAAAGGTTTCGTACTAATTTTCCAACACAATATTAATGAGAATGTAGTGACAGGGAAGCCATAAAACCATCAACCACCAATCTGAAGTGAGGGCAAGGGGAAGGCAAAATCCAGACACATACTTTGTGTAATTTTTATGTAGAGGAAAATGATTTTTCCCTTGATGGATCAGTGCTGCCCTCTACAGTAGACTGCTCTAGGCATAATGACACGGGCATCATTAAAGCATCATTTCCCAAAACTCTCACAGCTGGTTTGTCATCTAGTGAAAGAGTGCTCAGAACGATACTCCCTCCATCATAGTACATATTACAGTAATGGTTGTGCTCATAATGATTGGGGAATTTTTGTGCAGAAGGGTGGAAATAATTAGCGTGTTTGTCTGGCAACAAGTCTAGAGCTAGAGCTGAGTGTGTATGAAACATACACACATGTGGAGGCGAAGGTGGCAAGATTTATAGTTTAGCGGCATCATATACACTTTTTGACTCTTTACAAAAGTGACAGACCTGAAAACTTTGGTTATAAAATACACAGCATTTAGATGGAAAACCAGCCAACAATGGCAAGTTACAGATCTGAAGGACATGCATTTGCTTCTGCTGGGTAAACCTTGACTTGTGGATTTATGTGTCCCTAGGAGACAAGTGGGTCGGACTGGGTGTTTTTAGACAATATTTTGGTTGGGAAAAAAGTAACGATTACAACGTCTCCCAGTTTTTTACTGTTGTTGACCACTTGGAAATGGTAGGGTTTTTTTTTTTGGTTTGTTTTTTGTAAAATTATTTTTTTTTTCTGTAGGAAATGCGTAGGATTTGCATTTATTAATTTGCTGAACGCCTACATCCAGAGCGACTGAGCTATGAGAGATGGGAGCTAACAGTGACAGCTTGGGATTACAGTGCTGGGATTTGAACTCATAAACTTCCAGGCAGTAGTACAGATCCCTAACTGCTGAGCCAACACTGCCCCATTAGCAAGGTTGGCAGCTCTTGTTAGAAATGTTGTCAGCTCTGGGAAAACATAGGAGGAGTCTCTCTCTCTCTCTCTCTCTCTCTCTCTCTCTCTCTCGATGGTTTCTGTCGCAAGAAGTGAAGCTCTAGTCTAAAATGCAGGAAATGAAACTTGGGATCTCTAATTTAATGTTAACATCTTGTCTTGCTGTTTTACACGAACTATACTAAACATAAGAGAAGGTGAGAATAAAAGCAAACAAAGTCCAAAACAAGTGTTTACTAGTGTTTTTAGTGATTTTACAGAAATGTGTGCTTAATACAGTCACAGATGCATGAACACAGCCAGTGGTAATTGTTAGTGGAAAAAAAATAGATGCTTGACCTGTACATCTTTGGCAGAATAACCAATATTTTTTTTTGCACTATATATGAGGGTAAAAGTTTAGAGCATTGCGATCCATAATGTTCTGCAAACCAAGCGAGGAGGAAGAAACCTTTGGATATGTCCCAAGTCAAAGGCAGCAGATTTTAAACAGTCAATGACAATGGTTATAGCCATTTAATTGGACTGCTGTCCTTGTTCCAGTACAAAAACATGAAAAGGAGATCGATTTATTGACCGGAGTACGTCTGACCCCGCTACAGTACAGTAGGTTGCTATTTCAGCTTGTTAGTATTATAGTCCCTTTGACTATTATATCATGTTGAGCGGTGGAAACATGGACATCTTTACAGTGCTGTACATTTTATGCATTTACTTTTGGTACAAATGGTTATGGTGATATCTAAAGGCATCGCATTATTCGTGGCTTCTTCTGCTGTTACACATTTGGCGCATGGAGAATGTGCTTGGCCGATTTCTGTGCCTGATTGAGATATACTGTACATTCAGCACTAACTCAGCTCCCAACCATATTATGTGGGTGTGCTAGTCCATGCTAGTTTAAAAATCACCACCCTCTCTAAATAGAATCTCCTTCCCAACCGTGTTTGACTGATGGCACTTAGTTACTAACCTAGTAACCCAGTGTAAGTATCTATCCAATGACGGAAACTTCAAAGCACTTTTTGTAAGTCGCTCTGAATGAGAGTGTCTGCCAAACACCTAAATGTAAATGTACTGAGTGAAACTGTGCTGTGGCATCTAGCACCTCTTAAATTTTATGTTGGCAGAGATGTGACTGTGTGTGTCTGCTCCATCAGGGGTCTGCAATAATTTTAGCTTTGCTAATATGCCCCAGCTTAGCCCACATGGTACTAGGGCAAGTACAGCACAAAGACATTTTCCTGATGCCCAATACAGTGTGTATCGTAATATTCAGGTTTGCTCTCAAAGTGCTAAACAAGTATTTCTAAATAATAATGTAAAGCTAAAAGCAAAATTATCTATATTTTTGTATTTAAACAAGTATTTGAACGAGTCATCAGTCTTCTGTACTCTATATTTTATCATAGGAGGTCTTAGTGGTTAGCACTGTCGCCTCTCACCTCCCGGATCCGGGTTCGAATCCCAATCTGTGTGCATGTTCTCCCCGTACTTAGTGGGTTTCCTCTAGGTGCTCAGGTTTCCTCCTACAGTCCAAAGACATTCAGATTAGGCTAATGGTCTAATTAGTCTTACCACGGTTGTAAAATGGAAATAAATACAATGGTAATTACTTTTGGAGTCAACGGTTCCTAGATACTGTAGGTGGATGGATACTCCATTATAAGTGTGTTGTGTCATAGTTCACCATATCTGTAGTGTAAGGAAGAAAACTCTTTGACATTGGCTGTTTCAGGAAAATTATGAGTGACTGGTGGTTCTGCTTCGTTAATACCCTGAACTTGATTATCTTCAAGTAACAGCATGCCTTGAAAAGTTTTATTCCTCCTAAACAGCAGCAACATCGTACATCAGTTCACAGCTAGGTTTATTGTCCATGAAACAAGGTTCTGTTCTCACTTAAGTTATAGCAACTATTAAAGCTGGTCTCCTCACTAGCCATGCCTTTTTTCTCCTTCCTGAGTAGGTTACAGAGAAATAGACTCGTAACCCTTTAGAGGGTTAAGACTTAAACCTTAACCCTTAACCCTCCTTTTAAAAATGTTAAATAAACTTGATTAATGTAATTTTTTTTTTATCATTTTTCATTTGTGTTAGATTTTTATTGGCACTTCCTTGTGAATGAATTGTTTTGATACACTATTAAAACGAGTATGTTATAAGGCATATAATAATCATTAATTAATGATACACAATACATCATATTGGAAAGCTTTACATAAGAGAATGTATTATTATTGGTGATATACAGAAGTAATAATAAGGATGTTGATGTGTGTGTATGTGTGTGTGTGAGAGAGTATGTAAGAGTGTGTGTCTCTTTTCTGATATTTCTTCGCTGCAAATTATTAATAAAGAAAGTATGAGTTTTTTGCTGTGGCAGCACTATTCTAACCCTCACTTACTGTACATCAGTATGATTCCTGCTTCACTAGTTGCAGTGCTCCAGTCGAAGGCTCGCCTATACCGTGTGTGTGCGTCGAGCACAGTCCCCCCACACACACCCCCAGAGGGGTGCCATTTGTTACAGAGCAGGAGGGAAGTGCTTTATACCCCAAGTGCCCTTCTTTTCAAGGAGAACATCCTGTTGTCAGGGTAACAAGAGGCAGGCGACCTGATGGGAGTTTGTGGGAAGCGAATAGAGTTCTGCCATTTATAGAGTGATATTTATTCTCTCTCCTGAGAGTGTGTGTGTGTGTGTGTGTGTGTGTGTGTTTATGTATTCGTACGTGTGTGGGTTTCCTGTGCTTTTGAAACGACTGTTTTTTTTTTCGATTTTCATCAAATCATCATTTGCAGCTTTGCTATAAAGACCGAACGTTTTGTTTCAAGATGAGATGATCAGTGAAATGGTCACGTGCATTAAGAGCTGTATGTAAGTCTGTATCACTTTCATTTAGAGTGGTTTATTGTATGGCTGAATTCATCATAATCATTGATGTACAAAGACTTGGAGTAGGTTTTGTGCCTCTTATCAAGAGAACGATGAAGGTGAGGATGCAGATGCAGTCAGAAACATAGTTACCCAATAAAACAAATACAACCTATTTACTGTATGCACAGGACTAGGAACTAGGATAAACACTTAGTATTAGCGGGAGACAGACAAACTCTACAGGAACTTCCAGAGACAGCGATAATGAACGTAACAGCAAACACAAGACAAATGAAAATGAAACACAGGAGACTTGAACGGCATGACCAATTATGAGCAAACTAAAAGCGTATGATATTCAATTCAAATCCGTTTTATTTATATAGTGCTTTAGATAATGGGCCTTGTCACAAAGCAGCTTTACAGAATTTTAAAAATGAGCTTGAAATGGGGTGGAGTGGTTAGCACTTTCGCCTTGCACCACCACGGTCCGGGTTCGATTCCCGTCTCCATGGAGTTTGCATGTTCTCCCCGTGCTTGGTGGGTTTCCTCCGGGTACTCCGGTTTCCTCCCACAGTCCAAAGACATGCAGATTAGGCTAATTGACATTCCCAGATTGCTCGTAGTGTGTAAGTGAGTGTATGTGTGTGTGCCCTCTGATGGATTGGCACCCTGTCCAAGATGTACCCCGCCTCATGCCCTAAGTCTCCTGGGATAGGCTCCAGGCCCCCCGGGACCCTGAATACAGAATAAGGCAGTAGAAGATGAGTGAGTGGGCTTGAAATGTGTTAGGAAATATGTACAGTATAAATCATAATGATCAGTTTGTCCCTGATGAGCGAGCCGAGGTGACGGAGGCAAGAAAAAACTCCCTGAGATGGCAAATGAAGAAACGTAGACAGGAACCAGACTCATCATGGAACCCATCCTCATTTGGGTGATATTAGATAGCAGGGATTGATCTGAAGTCATACTGTGTGTTAGGAGGCTGATGTGTTTAAGTTAATATGGAGGTCGCGTTTTCGTATTAGAGGCTCAGGTACAGAACTGTTTGTGGGAATTACACCAGAGAATGATATGAATCATCCAAAAAAAAAACCAATAGTGAATATGGACATATAATCTTTATTTCATCATTGCCACCACTGCAGAAATGTAATCCAGAGTAAGTGTAAAAAGTGATGCGCTGGTTACAGTATGTTCGTCTTTATACACTTCTGACATTAAACCAACACACATGGAGTCGACTCGTCGACATGCTGACTTGTAGTTTGAATATCTGTTTGGTGAAATGTTGTGAAAAAATCTTGTTAGGTCATCTCCTAAAGGCTGAGAGTACCGAAGAGACACGATCCCATGCTCACTTTCACTAACAAGCTCTCCAGGGGAAGATAATTAGCCAGACCTGGAACTGGAAGTCTGGCTCAGGTTTACGAAACACCTCTCGTCCTGAGATGAGCAGCTCTCGGTGGAGTTAAAAAGAAGCCCATCAAGCAAATTTTTCATTTTTATATTATTGATTTTTTTTTTATGCAAACACTCCATCTAGTGTTGAGATTGTGTAATGGATTATTTTTTAAAACCCTTTGCAACATGCATATCTGGGTAAAAAGAGAAGAATGGAATAAAAAAAAAAGTGTTTGTGTACAGAACAGGATATAGCCACAGATTATGGAGTATGTGTACAATGGAGTGTAATAAATGTGTGTGTTTGTGTGTTTCTTTCTCTGCAGGAACCTCAGAGCAAGTCGAAGGTGTGTGCTAATGTGTTCTGTGGCGCAGGGAGAGAGTGTGCAGTGACAGAGAAAGGCGAGCCTAGCTGCTTGTGTATTGAGGTGAGGAGTTTTTAATTGTTCTGTATTTAACAGGCTACATTATGTGCATTATGGATATTTAGCATCAACAGAACACTGGGGCCAGTGAATACTATAAAAAACTATAAATTTACATATATTTACAAACAGTGTTGGGTGTAACGCATTAGAGTACTTGGATTACTTTTTTGGTGTAGCGAGTAATCTAACGTGTTAGGTCCGCCATTTAAGTTCTCAGTTATTTAGTTATATTTTAAAAAATGTAATCCATTATTCAGACAATTTATGTAAAGCCCCCCCAAATGAAAATGAGGAGTTTTCATTTTCTGTAATGGAAAAGTACTCTAACTAGTTACTTTTATCAGAAAGTAACACTGTAATGTAACTCATTACTTTTTAAATGACAGTAATTTTGTAACGTAATTAGTTACTTTAAAAAGTAACATCCCCCAAAACTGTGTACAAAATAATGTAACAAAATAGGCGAAGGATGAAATAAATGAACGTTTCCGAATGTAAAGAGATTTTGCAATCAAGTTACTTTAACTACTACGGTGTGTATCAATGAAGGTTTAAAAAAAAATCATATATGATGCATGATACAAATAATTTTTTGGAATGGTTACCATCTTCTTATAAACTAAGCTTTGAAATTAAAATATTAATAATTTAATCACTCAAGAGTGCCATCTACAGGTGAGCTGCACAAACAAGAGGAAACAACCAATTTCATCAAACCACACAACCAAAAAATAATTTTTGTTGTTGTTATTTTTACCAAAAAAAAACATAAATATAATGTTAAATCAAAACAACAAAACAATGTAAATTAAATCATACTGATCATTAAATATGAAACCCAATAGTTGAAATGTGATCTTAGTGACTTTTGCTGCTTGCATGATTTGAGCGTTTTAGAAACAGGGACCGAGCGGTCAGAACGGTGCAGGCAGAATCAATTTGGTGATAAGAAAGATCAAAGGAGAATGGCTCAGACTGGTTCAAAGCTGACAGGAAGTAACTCAATCACTCTTGACAACCACGGCTAGCGGGAAAGAATCTTAAAACAGACATCATGTCAGAGCTTGGGGCAGACGGAAAACAGCAGCAGAAGACCACATTGAGATCTTCTGTCAGCCAAGAGCAAGAATCAGACTGTACTGTGGAAGGTACCTGTTCTCCATGTTCTTGGTGGGTTTCCTTCAGATAGTCCAGTTTCCTCCCACAGTCCAAAAACATGTAGTGTAGACTGATTCCAAATTGCCTGTAGTGTATGATTTTGTGTGTGTGTGTGTGTGTGTGTGTGTGTGTGTGTGTGTGTGTGTGTGTGTGTGTGTGTGTGTGT
>JAOTRS010000047.1:9636775-9647861 GCA_028565755.1 Dinotopterus cunningtoni
CACCACAGACTGGTACTCGGAGATGTCACCGTCCTTAATACATCCCACCACCACAGAGTCGTCAGAGAACTTCTGTAAATGGCATGATTCTGAGTTATATTTAAAATCAGATGTATAGAGGGTGAAAAGAAACGAAGGGCCCAACAGTGACAACGTGGAGGTGCTGGGGTTTGAACCTGGGACCTTCTGACTAGTAGATTAACACCTTAACTGCTGAGCTACTCCTGCACTGATCATATCAGATCTGCTGACATTCTTTCTGATTCTTACTCTTAAAGCAGGAACGATAAGCATTTCCTGCAGTCACATCACACCACATTACAAACTGCAGGCTGAACATTCAGCTCACACATACACATATGCACACACGCATACTGAAACAACCTGTAGAAACTCCAGAACCACTGTTCTACAGGTAACACAGTTAGTGCTCTCTTGTCTTGTAGTATTTTTGTCCTTTGTTTTGATCAGTCATATGAGGTGACATGGAGAGGATCCACATCTCCATACTGGTGTCTCACAAGGTTCAGTACTTGGTCCTCTTATGTTCCCCCTTTATACTTGGTCGCTTGGTAAGGTCATATCATCATGCAGTACCATTGTTATGTAGGTTGACACACAACTCATTATCTCCTTTCCTTTCTTAGACACTCAGGTTTCTACTGGGATCTCAGAGTGTCTGGAAGACATCTTATCCTGGATAACATCTCATCAGCTGAAGCTCAATCGCAGTAAAACCAAACTGCTGTTCATTCCAGGTGATTTATTATGTGTCAAGACCTTGTGATCTCCCTGGACAACAATCTGATCACACCTTCAGCCACTTCTCCCAAACTTAGGGTAACTCTGGACAATCAACTGGCATTTTCTCCACACCTTGGTAACCTTCCTTGCTCTTGTTGATTTCTTCCTTTCAACATCAGTAAAGAAGGCTAGAAGGCTACTTAGGTGCTTGTTTAAAAACTGGTGTTATATCATCACTTCAAACATAATCGAGTTAAAGGATTCTTTTTTTTTCAACTCGACCTTGTACAGTATAAATCATAGATATAGTGAATTTGTGTGTGTGTGTGTGTGTGTGTGTGTGTGTGTTTTGTTTGTTTTACTTATTGATTTTCATTTTTTTGTAATGTATAAAGTGTAGATTGAGCTCACTGGAGCTGATGTTCGGCTTTCAGCAACGTTAAAAGTAAAGACGTGTGGAAAAAAGTAACGCCATGGGCAGGAAATCCTGCTTTCAGGATGTGGTTTCATGTTCATCCTTATACCACACAGTAGACTTCTACATGCTCCTTAGGTGACAAAAATAAACGCTAAAACTCAAAAAAAAAAACTCACACTCTGAGTCAGCCTGCCTGCTTCAGTCATGAAAATGGAAAGTGATCGCTCTTTATATGTTTATTCAGTTTTTTATTTGAGCACAAATAAGAGGCTTTCTTGTTTTTTTTTTATGTTTGTGAATTTTTCATAAAATGTAAAATGCATTTTATATTTTGTTAAATGTAATACATGTTGAAATAATGAAATGTTTTGTATAAATAAAACTTTAAATGATTATTCTTTACATTCAATAATGCATCAATAATAATACATTGTTGTATTTCATGTTCCAATCATATTTAAAAAATATAATAATAATGATTATTAATAATAATGTTAATCATTATTTAATAATGTCTAAACTCGTATTGCTAAACTGCTTTTTTTAATGACGTTGCCATGCGCAGAGCAAAACCACAAATCTTTGAGGAATTTCTACTACTGAAGTGACAGTCAGAGTAGAGGATGCCATTACTGTTTCTGTACAAAATCATTAGGCACACTGAGAGTTTATTCCCACAGTCAGTGTGTCACTGTGTTGGCTACTTGGCATTCTGCTGCTGTTTCCCGTCTCCTCCAGTCCTAAAATAAAAGCCTTGGGAACTTTTTCTTATAGCCATAGAGAATCAATAACACACACTCACAGCTGAATGAAACATTCATAAAGACAATATTTTGTGTATCATTTGACATTTTTAATTTTTAATCTTCCGAATTCCCAAATTCGATTGTTAGGAAAGCTGTGATTAATTTGATTCAAGAGCAGCTCTGACAATAATGTGAATAAATCCTGCACAAGATTTTGACTTCTATTTCGAATATATAAAATACAGATCTTGTCTAGTTGACGTCTAACCACTTGTTTATAAGTAAAATAAATATAAATGTATTTTGCCAAAATTACTAATACTTGCTTTAATATTAAGTACATTTTTAAATCTGTGGTGTTTCTGGTCAAAAGTGGACAGACGGTGCCTCTCAAAAATGCATCATGAAACTATTGGTGATGGGCGTGAGAAAGGCGCTGTTGTAAACCTTTAATAATCCCTTCAGTATATAAACACTTTAATCTTTTTCTCTCTTGTTGGAATAAATCTATTCTTTCTGCGCATGTTTTCCCCCACATTAGGGTAACATTTGGTGACATGAGTTTCTGGAAGGGAAATTTTGCTTCCATTTTTGATCGTAAACTATATGGGAACAACTCTCTCCCACCACTTCTATCCATTGGGTATCTGGTTGGGGAAGGGGCTCTGATTAGCCCACATTTAGTAAGCTCACATGTAGTAAAGCATCTAATCATTCTAACCAATGCAGAAGGAGGGATTTATAAGGAATGTTGGGGAGCCTAAATGGACCTTAATCCTAGAGGGGAAAAAAATTACATCTTCAGTTAGATTTCTGAAACATGTGACAGCGGGCAGTAGCGGGGTTAAAAAAAAAAAAAAAAAGCTATACAGTCGACCCCTGCAAAGTGCCGGTTCAGAGTTCGTAAGTTATTTATTTATTTATTTATTTTTACTAATTGTTCTCGGAAAACCCCGCCATTTTGTGGAATCCGCAAATATCTTCCGCAGTTTTTAATGTTTGTTTTTTTTTTCGCTGTAATATATAGTTTTTCATGCGTTTTAATGCTAAACTATTAAGAACAATAGAATTTACTAATTTTGTAGCATAAATATTAATATAAATTCAGCTACATTTTCTATATAAAATATCATACTGTATAATTTTTTTTAGTACTGTAGAGAGAACAAAGCAACCGTACAGGAAAACGCAGCTTGGGACTGTAAATAATTACCGTATTTACCGTACAGCACTGATACCATAGAAAGCGACGCCGCATACAAAAGAAACCACGCTTGTGTGAATAACAGTACAATATAGGGGTTACATCAGTATTTTACATTCCAGCACTGCGAGAGACGCAGCAGTACAGAACTGTACAGTATATGGGTTTACCTTTACACTTTTATTTTTTATTTTTTTTTATTTTAAGGGTAATGTTTTAAGCTGAGTTCAAAATTAAATTAAATTGTTTTGGGGGCATATTTAGGGTTTAAACTATAAAAATAGGTGTTTATAGGTATTTGTTTTACCACATCCAGAATTCACGTTTTTTTCACAATTCGCAGGTGCTCTAGGAATGTAATTTTGGGGGTTGAATATGTTTTGATTAAATGCTTTGAGCATGTAAACACATCTTATCATCTCAGTATTTATGTGAAGAGTAAGGTTGGAATCTCTAATCGTCCATGTAAACATAGCTAG
Source organism: Dinotopterus cunningtoni (assembly GCA_028565755.1). NCBI lineage: Eukaryota > Metazoa > Chordata > Actinopteri > Siluriformes > Clariidae > Dinotopterus > Dinotopterus cunningtoni. The sequence goes on from JAOTRS010000047.1 coordinate 9,640,367, forward strand.
TATCTGCAAAGAAATCACATGACTCACATGTGTGTACATGTGTTTCTAGACAAGCATGGCATTGTGTGTTGAGGATGGTGTGTTTCTTGCAAATATATTTACTAAATGTGTGGTGCAGTTTGTTTGCCGGTCTACACATTCCTTGAGGCACAGAGCTGGCACCTCTTCCTGTTCTTTTCTTGAAGGCAACTGCTGTGTGGAGGCTCCGCCATCTTTCACTGTGAGGAATCAATGTAGCTCATTCATGGAAAGCCTTGTCCTGTAGGTCGAAGACCCAGAATGTGTCATTTTGCCTCAGTAGGGTCCCCATCACCCTCAACTCACAGATTTCCTAGAACTTTTTCAGCATGGTCCTCTGTTTAAAATGCATCCTCTACCATCTCTCTCATTTGATGTCACCGAGACTGCCTTGATCCTGATCAGACTTTTCATCAATATACAGTATATGATCAGGGGGTCTTGTACACAGTGAAACGTTTGCTCGTTGTGATGGTACAGATTGAAATGTGAGCATCGGTGGCTCCATGGTTTATAAGCTCAGATAAAAAAAAAAAAGGAACAATAGTAGGACTATTTGTTAAAACGCAATATTTCCACAGATGTTTTTTTTTTTTTTTAAGGTGAGGTGAGCTATGCATCGCAATTCTTCCACATTGTCTCCAAAAAATTTATTTATACAGTGTGTGTGTGTGTTTGTGTGTGTGTGTGTGTGTGTGTGTGTGTGTCAATTACTCAAAAAAACTTTTTTTTGCCAGAAGAGTGGTATAAAGTTACCCAACAACAGTGTGAAAAACTGAACGAGAGCATGCCAAAACACATGAAAGTTATAATTGCAAATCGTGGTTATTATTCCACCAAATACTGATTTCTTACTGTCATTTAGCCAAAGCATTAACATAATTAGTTTTACAAATTATTCGCATATTGTTTTATTCGAGTTATTAAAGCTCTGCAAATACTGCATGATTTTGGGTTATTTTGATGTGTTAGGGATGATGTAATTTCCTTTAAATATACACTCGAAATAACAATATTTTGAAATTATTGTTAATGTTATATTTTGAAATTAGGAAAAATATTGTCAGCAGTTCACAAAAAAATGAAACAAAACTGTCCATCTCACCAATACATGCACCTATAAGAAAATAATACATGAGAGACTGATGATTTTGCAGTGGTCTCTTTTTTTTTTTTTAATCCACCAGTGCTGTATTTAGTTGCAGTGTAATGCGTGTCTTAGTAGTAAATTATTACCAAGTTTTTTTAGAATTGTAACAAAAAATTTAATAATAAAAATTCGAATCAGGATATTTATAAAATCTTGATACTAAAAGAACCATAGTGCAAATTGAATCCACACTGAGATATCATGTCTATATCAACAACGTATAGTAGCCCAAGAAAGACAACGTTACAGGGTCAGACACAGTGTAGGGTGTGTGTGTGTGTGTGTGTGTGTATGAGAGAGAGACATGGAGATAGAAGACGAATCATTTTCCTTACATGTGAGCAGCATGTGAACCTTTCTGGCTGCCCTCAATACACCTTATCTTTAATGTCTGGGTGTCAGACTCACGCTGGCTCTGGCTGGTCTCCAAATCTCCGAACTTTACAGCCCATGACTGATTCAGCAAACATCCTACTTTTATCTCCAGCTGTTTCTCAACAGCGTGTCCCATCTGTGGCCTGTTTTATTGATTTGTGTAGTAGGTATTGCGATATCATGATTTTTATAAATATCCAAATTCAATAATTGTTTTAGTAATTGTTTTTTTTGTTAGATTTGGTTACAATTCTAATTAAACTTAAGTAATTTGCTCATACCACGTAAGATGCTGTGCTGCCTGCCAATGTGTGAAAAGTATAAAGTGCAACTCTACCACCTGTAGGATCATAGAGGAACTGCAACATATTACCACTTCAAATGCAAACATACAGTATATTGTTTTTTGGGTTTGCTTTTTGTGTTTTCTTCATCTCTACTGTTTGAACCTTCACTCTGTCATGCAAGGTGTGGTGGGAAAATCTCGCTGTCAGCACTTGGGAGGATTACGTGAAGCAAGTGCTGAGTGAGCGAATCTAAACCATTCCAGATGATTAGATAAGAATGTCTCCTTTGATAATGCAAGAAATTTACTGAGTAAACTTTAGACCAGCCGTTCCCACGATGCAATTTGAAAATCAAAAATCTCCTGCGTCCCACCCAAACCTAATCACATATCTCTGATCAACACACGAGACACTCAGAAAGTATTTATTCCTTAAGTAGAATGATTTTATGTTCATGAGCCTTTGGTAATACAGTACAAGGTAATAATCCATCCACATACATGTTGTGCGAAACAACACATGAAATTTTAACCACAGACAGTAAATAGTTAAGCCTGTATTCTGACTAGGGATGTGAAAAACAAGGGGATTACCCGATACGATATCACGATACTTGGGGGTTGATTCAATTTGTATTGCTGATTCCATAAGTATCACGATTTCTTAAATTTCCAATTATATATATATTTAGAGACTTTATAAGATTTTGTTACAATTCTAGACAAACTCAGCAAATAAATTGCTTCTACCACCCTACCAATGTATGAATAGTTTAAAGTGCACCACCTGTATGATTATAAAAGAATTGCAACACATTACCACATCAAATGCAAACGTATAGAAATTTAAAATGATTTTTTTAAAGTGCTGATACGTACATACATTGCTATACAAAATAATTGCAGTACGTAACTGAATCGCCCCTCCCCTTCCCCTGTTTATTTCTTTTATTTCTATTTAGACATTTTTATGCTTCTTCATTAACAGCTCTTCTTTTGACATTATTACGATCATGAATTATTATTCTGTGATAATGACGACATATAGGATATCCTCTGGTTTAAACATGGGTCAGATTTTTTTTTTTAAATCATGGATTGTTAATCCAATGGCTTAGTTTTATTAGCTCTGATTACTTTATCCTAAATATTATACATACAATGTAAATATTAATCACAAATATTTAATAGTAATTTTAAACTTAGTTGCCAAAATTAAAACTTAATTAATTAATGAATTTATTTATTTATTTATTTAAGAGATCTTGCATGGACCACTTGCAGTACCATAATGACTCACCAGGGGGAGGTGTAAACGCTGCTTTAGAAAATTTATTTTTTTAAACCAGGATCTCCACATGGTCTCTGGATGGGATAAGCAAATCATCTGGAGAATATGTTTGTCAATTTACAGTTGAGCAATTTCCATGGCTGTTCAGGGTGAGTGACTGGGATTACACTGACTTTACAACAGACTTGGAGGCTTGTATTTGTTGTAATGTCGTATCGAGTCAGGTCATGACACATTTTTATTCCTGGATCGTTGTAGCACGAAAAGGGGAAAAAGTTAAAAACTCATCAACTGCTTTTATTTACTAACCTGTTGCTTTAATAAAACATGCTCTCATTCTTAGAGTGAGTGAAATGGCAGAGTTCCTTAACTGAAAAAAAAATTTCATTCAATTCTAATTTATGTTGTGTTTGTGAAGATTTCACTAAGTGTAACTACTGTGTACACCAATAAGCTCGAACATCAACACCACTGCCAAGTGAACTAAACAACTTTATTCAACCAAATATACAGCAGCATTAAAAAATTTTAAGGATCATGGGTCGAGGTCCCACCTCAAAAAACGCAGCACTCAATGGATCCATCGCCAATGTCCTGGTGTCAGACACCACGGTACACACACACACACACACACACACACACACACACACACACACACACACACACACAGGCCCTGCAGAGCCACACCCTGACGCAAGGGGAAACCCAAAACCTGGGTGGTTTTAATGTTATGGCTCATCGGTGCATGTTAGTGAAATGTAATTTTTTTTACTTTGTTTTGAGATGAAGGTGGAAAAATATTTCATGTCAATTACTCAGAGAAGAAAAAAAATATAGCTTTTAAAGTGAATGAGTGGTTTACTTTTGCTTCTTTAATAGTGCGCCCTCTGTTGGCTGTCTTGTGTAGTGTAGGTGTGATTTGTAGTGTATGGATCTTGTTTCTTAGTTCCTTATGGTATTAATAATTGTATTTTTTTATTAATTTTTTTTTTTTACAAGTCAGGTGACTTTTTAGCAGCTGATTATTTGAGTATAACACACACACTCTCACATACACACAATAGTCAGTTCTAAAAGTTCATAGTTCTGAATAGTTTCACTGATCTTGTGTGTGTGTGTGTGTGTGTGTGTGTGTGTGTGTGTGTGTGTGTGTGTTTTCTCCTGCAGTTTGGAGTTGCTGTATTTGGGAGGAAACATGATCTCCTCGATCCCAGTGGAGCTGGCCAACCTGCCCGTGCTTTGCTACCTGGCACTGTGTGACAATCGCATCCAAAGCATCCCACCCCAATTCACCAGGTACACACACACACACACATCTTTTTTATATTTCTTTTATTGTATTCATAGTTATCTTAACTTTTTTTGTTTTTTTTCCTGTTTCAATCAGTTCCCTCTCCACTCTGACTTTTTAATCCCATTATTTCTTCCTATTTTTTTCTTTGCTTCTCGCTCTTACTCACTCACTCACTGTCTGTCTGTTCATCACTCTTCCTGTCTCTGTTTTTTTTTTCAGTATCTTTTTTTTCCAGGTCATCTCTCTCTCTCTCTCTCTCTCTCTCTCTCTCTCTCTCTCTCTCTCTGTGTTTTGCTTTCTCTTTGTTCAGTCTCTCTGTCCCACCGTATTGCTCACTCACTCCTTGTTTAGCAATCATTTTTAAAAGTGTGCACATTTAGTTTAAAGTGTAGTATTATTTAGTTATGATTAATACTAACAGTTGTAAAAATGTCCCTTTTCTCTCTCTCTCTCTCTCTCTCTCCAGGCTCCACTCCCTGCGTTCTCTCAGTCTTCACAATAATCTCCTGACATATTTGCCGCGTGAGATCCTCAGCCTAGTGCAGCTCCAGGAGCTAAGTCTCCGTGGCAACCCACTGGTCGTGCGTTTTATTAAGGACATGACCTATGACCCGCCGTCGCTGCTGGAGCTAGCGGGTCGCACCGTCAAAACGCGTAACCTCCGCTACTCGGAGCAGGACCTGCCCGCGGGCCTCGTCAACTACCTGGACCTGGCCAGCAAGTGTCCTAACCCCAAGTGTGGAGGTGAGACAAGAGACGAAGACCAGGTCCCAGTGTAGAAATACTGCAGATAACATAATCACAAAGTAGCTGGAGAAATAGAATCAGTAAATCTATGGAAGGAAAGTGTGTGTGTGTGTGTGTGAGGTTGGGGCCAGTAAAACCAGTAGATTTTCATGATCCTACAGGTGGGTGGATTGGTTACGCTAAATCACCGCCTTATTTCCGTCCTGTATAACATCTGACGAGGTTTCTCTAAGCGTATCCGCTGAATAAAAGTGTCACTCCCTCTGCAGGTGTCTACTTCGATTCCTGCGTGCGCCACATCAAGTTCGTGGATTTTTGCGGGAAGTACCGGCTGCCCCTCATGCACTACCTGTGCTCCCCAGAATGCACCTCTCCTTGCAGCTCCAACCCTCAGAGCGACGCGGACTCGGACGACGACCAGAGCGTCCCCGCCGACCGGCTTCAGAGAGTCCTGCTGGGATAGCATGCACGCGCACACACACACACAGCTATACACTTTTCCAGTCTCTGTCTTACTGGTGCTGCTTTTTCATACACACACAATTTTTGTATTCTGCTTGCTCCCGTGTGCCAACTAAAACCAAAACAGCTTTGTATCTGCAGCACCCTGAGCCGGAGTCTGGTCCTTTTTTGCCATAAAAATGATAAAATTTGAATTGGTGTATTAAAACTTCTAGCTAAAATATGACAACTCAGTGTTACGTGGCTTACAGTTTCTAGTGCTGCAGGTTCCCACTGTTTTTTTTCTTTTATTTGTTTTTGTTTGTTTTTTCCACGTCGCTTTCACTTTAAGAAACCAAATTCTGCAGGGCTTACGCAACATCAGAGACTGCTGACTGCTTTTACGCACAAATTAAAAAAAAAAAAAAAAAAGATCTTTCTTTTTTCTTCTTTTTTTTTTTTTAAACAAGTAACAAAGCAACAACACTGAGCCTCATTTATCCCCCACAATACACACAGATTTATTTCTAAATCATTCACACCAGCATTTGGTTATCATTTTCAAATCTATTAAACTCAGATACTGTAAACATCACTATCCTACTCCCACTCCTGAGTTTTTTTTTTTTGGTTTGTTTTTTTGTAAATTTAGCTAACACACACCTCAATCAAACCCAAATGAACTTCAGATGTTCTAATTAGTAATCATTCTTGTCATTTTTATTCCCTGGAATAATGTAGAGGTTAAATGGCTAAACTGTATCAGGTTCACAGTGATGCAAGACACACGCTTATCCAGAGCAACCTTCCTTCCCTTTCATCTTTTACTCTTACATACAGTAAGTATCACTAGAGGCAAGTGAGATGTGTCAGGAGCATGTGATTACACATGCACATACAAAGCTTTCTAAAACTTTTATACAGTATATCCAGCAAACTAAAATGACCTTTTTTATGGCTTAAACAGATATTAACACACTTAAAGATTGATAAACGAGGCCCAGTGTTCAAACCCACGGCACTCACGATCACGTCTTATTGTAGTCATATTTGACATTTAAAGATTTGAGTTGTCATGGTAACGAAAAGATGCTCTTAATCTCAGGAGCAAGAAAGAACGTTCATGGTGCTGAAACTGGCGTTTTTGCGATCTCACAGTACGTACGAATATGTTTTACGGAGGTCAGTGGAACACGTGTTAAGAACCGTACTGTACACACACCATGTACAGTATCTCAACAGGATGGAAAGACGTTTCAGATGGTTTTCTTGCATAATTAGGGACGGGTGATGCTAAAATTGTGTGACACTGACAATAAAGACTTGTTAAATAGGGATGCATTTATAATAGATGTATTGATTATCAGTACTTGTCGAGACATAAACCGGTGCTGATACCCGACAGACTTGTTGTGAATGAATCAGGGGTCTTATGTAACGTTTTATTTTGCCTTGTTTCTGGTATCGATAGTGGTCACAAGTGCACAAGTGTGTATTCATGCACTTGGGATTTGTTCTTAATAATGTTACGTAGTTGGCTAGATCGCAGTGGACGGGTTTGTTTCACATCAGAAAAACTCTTCTGTTTGAATTGTTTCCGTTGCGTCAGGATCCCTCGTTGTCATGCTGGTTATGAGCTGGTACTTTTACTAATTTTGTGTTGGTGGTAATTTAGTTTTTCTGACCTAACAAGTGTGTTGTCAGCTTCTCCTGCCATTTGTAGGAATTTCCTCCTTTCCATATTTTACACACAGTCTGCAATACTTTTCCGTCAACAATCACAATACGTCCAAATTGTGGATTTGTGTCATCTGTTCATTATTGAGTAAATGGTACACTTTTGCAGGCACGATATCTGATGGATATCAGTACCAGGATTGATGCATCACTATT
>JAOTRS010000047.1:9649750-9661527 GCA_028565755.1 Dinotopterus cunningtoni
TGCTTTTTTTGTAATAACTAATCCTGTTATTACTTTTTCTTTACCTCCCTGATGTAATGCAATAGAGTATATTTTATTTAAAATACTGAAGACAACACTACACGTTCTTCTAACAGTTAGTAAAAATGCACTTTGTCACCTAATGTATTAAAGGAATAATAAAGTGTTTATTTAAAAAATAATAGTTTTTTTTGTTGTTGGCTTTCCTTCAGGTGAAAATCTAATACATCTCATAACTTTACACGATTGGTATAAGAAGAAATTATTAGAAATGGTCTTGTGTGATGTTTGAAAAGTATTCTAAAAAAGATTTCTCCGGCAAACATACAGTATATGTAAAAGCTGCAATATTGAAGTGGATAGCTGTAATCTATCTATCTAATGGATAGCTGATATCTGAAACCTGTTATTAATTCTGTACATACTTTATAATAAAGCCTTTTGAAAAATAAATAGTTTAAGGCTGTAATAGCTCTGAGTACCGATTATAAAACTCTTATGAGTCTGTATGATAATTTAGTGAGTCAGTTCAGATGACCCAGAGTCGCCTGAGTCCAAACAGCTCACAGCTAGTTTTTCTCCTACTGTATGTTAGAAAAAGTTTGGAATGTTTTAACCGCTCTGCTTTAAAACTTCTATAAAGTAAAAAAAAAAAAAAATTAAGGGTTTGGCAAAGTACTATAAAAATTCAGGATACCAAATAGTACTAAGTAGTTTTAAATGGTAAACATCATTTAAAAGAAATTTTGTCATGTTTTTATGTCTTTGACACCATATTTGATATCTAAACATCTGAACATACATTTAAACATTTACTGCATTGTGTAGCATCAGAACTTGATGAATCACACTCTTCGTAGATAAACTAAACTGGAAGTATTGGGTGCTAATCTGAGCCTGCTCACACTGATTGATGGTTTATAGTCATTGGCTAAATCAGAGAAGAGAATAATAATAAAAAGTCATTATTATTAGAAGCTAATTGAGTTCAGTTATAAAGCATGAATCACTCAAATAATGTCTACCTTTGTGTTAATAAAACTTTAACATTCTACTGTATTTTATAAAATATATTTATGTAATCAGCAAGCGTAAACACTTTTAAAACTGCAAGAGTAATGACATTGTTAACATCTGCAAAAAATATTAATAATAATAAAAAAAACGATTTTGACTCCACCTCAGTAGTCCTCATTTTTATACATATAAAATTCATTTCTTGAATTTCTGTCTCTGGCTCACCCATGCCCACTGGGATCGAAAGCCAGCCTGTCCGTTCTGATCTCACAGAAAACCAGTACTGCAAATATTGCTTAAAAAAAAAAAAAAAGTCAATGTTGTCACCAGAACACCCAGTGCACCACAGCCTACAGCACACGAGGCCGCCGATCCTGCTTTCAAACGCTCCAGATCCCAGTACAAAGGAGTACCCAAAGGATCCACTGCCAATGGTGTTCTGCCAGACACCACAACACACCCTGATTTTCTGCAGAGCCACCTCCAAGGGGCCAGAGCTACCCAGGTGGAACAAGGGGATGCCCCTGTACAGGATAAGCAGTATAGAAGATGAATAAATAATATAATAAATATTACAAACCTAGATTGGGATATTCAGTTGTCCAGAGACTTTTGGCCTTATAGTATATTTGTTCTTGCTGGGTCTGTTGGTTTTCAGGACAAAGAAAGATGCATGGGTGGTTGGAGGAGTGTAGTTCATTATACTGTGTGTGTGTGTGTGTGTGTGTGTGTTTAACACTGTGTTGTCTGCATTAGCACATGAATACGAACCACGTCAATGGTACTTAAAATAACAAGCACTTCTTTTCACTTCCGTTCCCAAACTTTAACTAATTACAACGTGCTCTTTCTCTCAGCTGACAATCCTGCCAGGAGCCACTAACACACTTTTCTTCTCATCTTTTCTTCAGGCTTTATCAGGACCGTTCTGATGGTTTGGGACTGAAGCTGTTTTGAATGTCTTTGTAGAACAAGATATGTTCAGATGCTGAGCCCCTGGGAGATCTTTGTATCCACATCGGTTTGTCTTTGTGAGGTTTAGTAGATATCCATTCATTCATTTATCCTCTATACCTCTTGTTCTGTGTACAGGGTCACAGGGGGCATCACAAAGGGCATCGCAGGGCACACTCACCCACTAGGGTAACTTTGGGAACTCCAATTAACCTAAGCTGCATATCTTTGGATTGTGGGAGGAAACCACCAAGCATGGGGAGAACATCAAACTCCACGCACACAGACCCAAGATGGGGAATTAGTGATGGGTCATTCGATAACGATTCATTATTTTTGAACGAATCTTTAACGTGACTCAGAAGAACGAGTGGTCTCGAAGAGTGATTCATTCATTTTCTACTGGGCGCGCATGTGCAAAGCTTCACAAAACCTCCGTAGGTTATGTACAGGAAACAGAAATAAGTAGTTACCTTTGAGTCTTTGGTCCGAATCATTCGTTCTTTTGTCATATGACTCCCATAGACGATATGAAGTACAGTACACAGGAAACAGAGTTGAGCGGTTCTTCTCATGAGTCTTCTAGTTTGAATCGTTTGTTCTTTTGTCACGTGACTCCCATAGACGCTAAAAGGGTGAAAGAATGAACGATTCGGACCAGAAGATATGAGAGGTGAGCCAAAATGTGTGTATGTATACGTGTTGGGGGACTGTTTATTAAAAATGTAACATTTTATTTTATTTCTAATCAAAAGAATTAGAAATAAAATTCGAAATGAATTAAATGATTTAAAAAAAGATTCATTCATCTTGATGAACGAGATTTAAAGAACCGAGTCACTAAAATGATCCAAACTTCCCATCACTGGTGGGTATAGAACCCGGACCCTGCAGGTGCGAAGTCACAGTGCTAACCACTGCGGCACCATGCTGCTTAAATGATAATGTTGTGGCCAACAAATGATGTAACTTGAGTTTACGAATAATTTGTTGTAGGAATGTGCAATCAATAATTGTTCAAGAATGTTGGCTAATCGTATCCATACACGTTGAAATGCCATTTAAATTTACATCACGCTCACATATAATGCATTTGGCAGAAGCCCTTATCCAGAGCACCTTACAAAAGGGCTTTGAAGTCTTTTTCAATAAATGCATCCACATCCTGGTTAACTAGGTCACAAACTAAGTGTACTCTCAGTCTAAACACCCTGTCAAGGAAAGTGTTTGGTATAGTCTGGAAAAGTAACAATGTGCTAATTTTAGTACTTTGTAAAGACACAGGTCTTTGGTGATAATTTGAAGACTTCCAGTGACTCAGCTATTCAGACATTTAGAGGAAGTTCATTCCACCGCCTCCTAAGTGCCAGAACAGAAATGGGTCTTGATGCATGCCTTTCTTGTACCCTATAGATCCAGTCGAGCAGTGCTAGACGATCAGACGGAGCATTGTGTGATGTGGGGGGGGGTTGGGGTGGTGCTAAGTACTTGTTGATAGGTGGGTGCTGGGGCATTTGTAGGCAAGCATCAGTGTTTGAAATCTGATTTAGGTGGCTACAGGAAGGCAGTGGAGGGAGCGTACCAATGCTGTGGTGTGGATGCAACAGCAGAGACTCTGGTATACAGTATGTTTATGTGTATTAAACTGTAATTTCAGTCACGGTCATGATAAAGTTCATTGACATGTAATCAATTCATTTCCCTGAATCAGATGCATTTTAAGATACAGGAGTTGCAGTGGCGCACAAAAGACGTCATGAAAACTTGAAGTGAATGTACAGTATTAATACGGTGTATTCATTATCCAGAGCGACATACTTTTTTATCTGAGCAGTTAAAGGCCTTACTCAAGAGTCCAACACTGGCAACTTGGTGGTGCTGGGATGTGAACCTGGGACCTTCCGGACCATAGTCCAATGCCTCAAACATGAGCTACCCCTGCCCTACCACCAGGTCGTCTCAGCAGCTCAGTAGTATTGCTTAGACAACTAATGTTGATGTTGCTGCAATATGTAGTGAGTTGTTTATTCAGCTAAACAACGGCACTCAAACAATAGTACACTGTATCATTGAAACATAAGAGGAAAGGCGTGTCTCATGAAGGAAACCTGAGATTAAGCTGCCTATCACATGGCAAATTAAATGAATCTTGGCCACAATCTTTGTAATACTGTAAATGTTTCCTGGACCCCAAAGACAAAACCCACACAGGTGGAATATAAATGAAAAAGAGACCGCAGTGTTGCGCGGGTGTAATCATAAAGACTGTCCTGTCCTCACCCCGGGACTCTTATGAAGTCTTTTAACACACACTTAGAACAGTTTGACTTTATAGCATACAGTTGTGGAAGAGTAATGATTCATAATTACCCTATCCATGTGTCACTGAATTTCGAGTCTGGTTTATGGGAATTTTTTTTCCCACCATTGTTCCTTCTGGCTTGAATCTACATCCGGATTTCTCTCAAGCTGCTTTGTGAGAAAGTCTATTTTTAACAGCACTTTACAAATGAAACGGAATTGAATTGAATGAATGCTCTACATCCACCGTAACAGTCGGGACTTTACGCCTCTACTTGCAATGGATTTTGAATGCCACGCCCCCTATTGTGCTGCTCCACCTACCATCCTTTTGGGCCATTAGTGTTATAGATTACTCGTGTGTCTGTAGAACAAACTAAAGCCCTTAAAATAAATTATTAGGCTGAGAGAGTGCTTTATCTTTCAATCAAATGGGTCCTCAGTGTGCAAGCAGACGAAATATCATCTCTCTCTCTTTCGTCATCTATACCACCTGGAGCCTATCCCAGCAGACAGGGCATGAGGTGGGGTACTCCCTGGACAGAGGCCAATCCATCAGGGCACGCACATTACGGGCAATTTGGGAAGGCCAAGTAGCCTAATCTGCAGTTCTTTGGACTGTGGGAGGGAAACCGGAGTACCTGGAGGAAACCCACCAAGCATGGGGAGAACATGCCTACTCCATGCACACAGAGACGGGAATTGAACCTGGCCGGGAATCGAACCCAGAACCTGGAGGTGCACGGTGACAGTGCTAACCACTACACCACTGCTTTTTTGTCCTTTTTACATTTTGTACTGCAGCAGGGCTTAAACAAGACAGTTAAATTTCCTACATAATAAAACTTAATATGAAAAAGGCACCCTTTTCCGGGTTGTTGCTCTTTGGAAGGCTGTGGCTCAGCAGTAGATCATTTGCATAGATACTGAAATGGCTCTTTCGGGGAAGGAGTGAAAAAGAGGAAGTCTGAAGTACGACAAATTTATTATCTGAGAGGTAGAAACGTTAACAGACACCTTTGGCAGGAGCTCTGAGACCCGTGTTTACTTTTTAAGGAAATAGCAAAACATGGGACCTTTAAGGCAAGTATGTATGTTATTATTTATGTCTTGTCCTCCAAGTTGGGGGCACTGGTTAGCACTGTCGCACTGCTCCAGAATCAAGGTTCAATTCCTTGTATGCATGGAGTTTGCACGTTCTCCTCATGCAAGGTGGGTTTTGTCTGGGTGCTCCTGTTTCCTTCTCACAGTCCAGAGTCATGCAGATTAAGCTACAGTAACTGGCGTTCCGAAATTACTCGTAGGGTGTGAATGTTAACTAGAGGTTCTACTACAGTCGTAAAAATAGGAATAAATACAGTGGTCACCATTGGACTTCACGGTCCCTAGATGGATTAGAGAGGTTCCTGGATGGATTAATGGATGGATGGATGGGCCCTCCAAGTTAATTGCAAATTTTCAGATAACTGGCATCAGCTATAGCTGGGATAATAGTTAAAATGTGCAACAGATCCGTAACGAGTTCATGGGTTTGTTTTGTGAAATTTTTTGTAAATAAAGGATTCCTACTTCTTACTGCCCCAAACATGATACAGCACTGCTTTTTTTTTTTATACTCAAATTATTATGAATGTATGAATGATGGAGCTGATTCATGGACCAATGTGGGAGTTCATCAGCACCAGGTGGTTGGCCAGCTTCCCTAACCAAACCTCACATCCCTCACCATCACTGTCAAACAGCAGAACAAACACATTTTTAAAAGCTCTGCCTAAACACGTTGATGATATCCATACCGTGATGCTTTTTCTTTCTCGGGTTATTGATAGGGGTCATGTCTGGGACAAGGCTAAAGGACTTTCGACCACGTTTTATTTCATTCATGTTCAAACTTTATCATCATGCTGTGCATGCAATTACCTGTACACACCAGCCTGGAAGCCTGACCACAGGAATGTACGGCCAGAGAGTAATGTGGGAAAACACGAGCTGCTTTATTCATTGCTTTAGGAAGCTGCATATCTAAAAGAAAAGAGGAGCAAGTGGAGACAGAGATAGTGGCTTTTCAATTGGGTTTACAATATTCACACACTTACTCTAGTATGTTTAAGCAGTTGTACCTGTTTTTTCCTTCCCGCTCCATAATGTTTTCTGTTATTGGACACACCCAGCTCTGTAGGGGAGAAGGGTGGGTCTGTGCTCAGCTGCTGAGGTCCTATGGGCCTCTGTGCAGAAAAAAAAATCCACCAAGCGACAGCTAAGTGTGTGTGTGTGTGTGTGTGTGTGTGTGTGTGTGTGTGTGTGTGTGTGTGTGTGTGTGTGTGTAAGAGAGAGCCTGCTATCAGTTGCAACCTGATCCAGGGAGACACGTGGAGGACGCCAGGATGAAACTAAATCTTGTGCATTTAAACAGACAGAGGAGAGCAATAAAGCAAGTGAAGTGTGCAGTGAAGTGACGTTTTTATGTTTTCAGTAGGGCAGATATTCTAAATCCCATATCTGGAAGAGGATTTAAGCTGCTTGCTTGGGAGGATGGAGGATCATCCTTAATGATGTGCATCAAGAAGAGACTGAAAGTCATTTAGGATACAGCTGTGTTCCTCATGCTGATGTTACACTTGGTAAGTCAGATGTACAGTACCGAGCATCACTATGTTTTAAAAAAAGAAAAGAAAAAAACAGAGAGGAACTTTATTTACTTTTTTGTGGCTGCTTTTATTCAGAATTATTTACAATTCAAGCAGTTAAAAGATTGGAGGTCACTATTTTTTGGGAAAAAAAGCAATACTTATAAATAAAGTAAAAATACCTTATTGGCAATTTCGACTAAATTTATTTTTGATAGATTAGATTTTTCTTCTGATATTGTTACTCATCAAACTTAAAATTGTGATGAATACTGTAATTTTGTAGGTTAATTTCTAAAAAGTTCTAGACTATGTAAAGCTTGAATATGTTAATAAGTATGTCAATAAATAGGTTTAATGGTCTCATTATAGCATATTTAATTAACCTTTTAGATATTTATCAATTTATCATTAAAAATCTATTATTTTTACCTGTATTCATGATATAATTTTTGCAGTGTAATGCAAATATACTTTCATGGTTTTAATTGTAAATGCTTAGGCTTATTCCCACTGGGAAGTCTTTTTATTGATGATGGGGTACTTGCTCAAGGTCTGTGGGAGTCCTGGGAAGTCAAAGTCATCTTTCATATGCTTTTCAAAGTCAGGCATCATGTCTGACTCACAGCTCCAAGTTTCCCAGTTTGAACCTGAGCTCGTATTACTGTCTATGCTGTTCTACTTGGTTTGCTCTTGGTTCTTCAGTTTGCTGTTATCTACCAAAAAATACATGTAGGCAGATTGGCTATGCCAGATTACACCAAGGTCCTTTCACCTGGCACCCAGCACCCCAGGGATTGGCTCTGGATCCCTCATGGTCATAACCAAAAAAATTTAATTATTACTTAAAGGTTCCATAATTTACTATTTCTTTAACAACTTAACATGAGTCTTAGAGCTCCTGCCAAGTGTTTATGTTTAAGCTCTAGCTGAAATCATCTTTAAATAATGTAGCTTTCCATACTGCAAAATCCTTCTGTTTCACTCCTCTACCAAACATTCCATTTCTGTGTCTTTTTAAATGAGGCATTGGACTACTGACCGGAAGGTCCCATGTTCAAACCCCACCACCATCAAGTTGCCATTGTTGGACCTTTGAGCAAAGCCCAAAAACTCTCAAAATTTTTTTAAAAATTAAGTCGCTCTGGATTGTTGCCAACTTGTGGAAGAGACGCATCTGTCTGTGGGAACCGTACACGTAATCATTCTGGAAGTTATTGCCACTTCCCCCATATAGTCCTGACCTTGCTCCAAGTGAGGTTTCCACATGATGGGGCCATTCAAGGAGTTCCTGGGAGGCCAGCATTTCAAACATGTAGCAGGCAGTCTAATCATGGCCCTGGCGTACTGAGTCACAGCTCAACTTCTTCTAGTGAGAAAACATCCTACCTTGATGATATCCAAGCACTAGTGAAACCCTGAGATAAGTGCATCAGTGTTGTGATGAGTGCATTGCAGGGGACGCGAACGCCCCTTATACAACAACCACAAATATTAAACTCACAAGGTTTTGATCATTATTTCAGAGCGATATAATGACTGCGACACTGCTATTATTTCACTGCTGTTATATTATTACTCATGTCTGCAGGTGATTCTTGACAGATTTATAGGGATAAAATTGATTGGTATCGGTGACTCATATTATGTCTAACTCGATCTCCTCAGACAGGCCTGTATATAAAAGATGTCATTGTTCCTTTTGCTGCAGGCATTTAACACTGTGTTTGCTCACATCTGATTATCACCACGACTCTGTTCTTTTAGAAATGGCATACTGTCTACATTGTATGCTTGAATAGATGGCACAATACTGTATGCACATGGGTAATGCTCCCCGCGAATGCACATGCTATTTTGTAATTCTGTCTGTCCACAAATACCTTCACACCAGGAGATTTAGTGCTTTTGTTGTTTGCCTAGAGTTGGGTAATATCTGTAATAGTTTCCATAGAGACGCTTTGTGTATAGAGAAAAAAAGTCAGCTTCTAGACAACAGTTTTCCTAAAATACAATGGAGTAGGAAATGGGGGGTTTCCTTAGACCCTGACCCATACAGGAAAACATAAAATGTTCAGGCATCCTCTGTTAGGGTTTAAACACGTACAGATGTATGAGTCAGTGCAAATCCAAGATGTCAAGTGAAGTCAGTCTTTATTGCCAATTCATCTAAATACAGTGAGACTAAACACTGTGCATAACACATTGAAATGAAGTACAGTGTAGCCCAAATGACTAAACTCATATTCAAAAATGTATTTAAAAGTATAAATTATTAAGAAATTATTTAAAAAAGCTCAACCAGACAACTGACTACAGGAATTTTCAACCTGTATCTGAACTGATGTTGTTACAGTACATGCAGAGATGATTTCCTCCTTTAGTGTGACGATTGTTCTGGGACTATACAAAGAGTAGACAAAACATCATTCACAATAGTTATGCGGAACAGCCGAGCAACACCAGACAGTTTACATGAATTGCATATGATGGAGACTGGTATAAGTAGTAACATATGAATGTGGCTGCTTAGAAATAATACACACAAGTACCTAAATGCAGCATGGGACATCGTAATTAGAAACCTGTAGCAGTGTCAGGATGTAAAGAATATACATAAACAAACCCTGAATCTGGAATGACAGGCTTGGGGTTATGTTTAAAGCCATGAATTAAAACCAACAGTTATAGAAAAATGGTTATGGTTGAGTTTTTTGTCAACAAGCATTTGTTATTACAGACTGAAAGATTATGGGGAAAAATAAGACAAGGTTCTTCTTCCAGTCTATACAGGTTTGTCACACAATGTTTCTTCCTGTTGCAACTGACAAGTTTCTATTGATGCCTGGTCACAATCAAATATTTAACAAGCCTTTGCAACTTGACTCTGAAAGCATTGCACCTGCCCCGGCTCGAACCTGATCCCAGCTATAGGCTCGGCAGGGCATGTTTACAGCACGGAGTTACCATATATCAAGGACGTATAGTGGATAAGCTATGTCATTGAGGTACTCCTACTCATACGGGTGCGTGAGGTTATTACAATGGACAATAACTGAATGTATAATAATAATAATAATAATAATAATAATAATAACAAATAAATATAATCAGTAGAATATAGAATACAGGATCAGCTTCATACCTGACTGAATGTTATAGTCATAGAGGTGAACATGCAACAGTGGCATTGCCGCCTGGCTTAAAAAACTGAAACCCCTACTACCACTGACTAAAACAGATAAGATTTGTAGGAACTTACAGCATGTTACACCAGTTGTAGTCTTTTTTCCCCCAATATTCATCTGGCCAATTTGGCTGAGCATGTTCAATTCAATTCAATTTTATTTGTATAGCACTTTTAACAGTGGTCATTGTAGCAAAGCAGCTTTATAGAATCAAAAGAAAATTATGGCAACCATGGCAACGGGAAGAAACCTTGAGAAACCCATCCTCATTCGGGTGATATTAGAAAGCAGGGATTGTTCTGCAGTCATACTGAGTTTTAGGCAGCTGGAAACTGATTTTCTATGAGATTGGCAGTTTTTGAAATACTCAAACTGGCCCATTTGGCACCAACAACAATGCCACAGTCAACGTCACTGAGGTCACTTTCTTATCCATTATTATATTTAAAGCACTTCATCCTTGACACATAATTGGCTGATTAAATAATTGCATGCGCAATCATGTATCCGTGTTCTTAATGGACTGACACAAATAGTAATTGCTGATTTATTGTGGAGTTACAGTACTTTTATCATATCAAAGTTGATTATTTTTCTAGAAGGGTACATCCCAAAGTGTTTTATTTAATCTAATACCAAAACAAAAGTTATGTTTAATGTTGTGGAACTCCTGTGAAAAAAAAGTTCCTTCCACACCTTCTCTTTGTACACCTCCCTTTGAGTTAATACGAAGAAAATAGATCTTCACCACAATCACATTTAAATTGTGTGGCATATGCGTCACATAATAGAACAAGTGTTTTTCTGTATTAACCTTGAAGATGGTAGTAAAAGAAGAATAAGCCTTTAT
The DNA here is from genome assembly GCA_028565755.1 of Dinotopterus cunningtoni. Lineage (NCBI taxonomy): Eukaryota > Metazoa > Chordata > Actinopteri > Siluriformes > Clariidae > Dinotopterus > Dinotopterus cunningtoni. The sequence goes on from JAOTRS010000047.1 coordinate 9,660,688, forward strand.
TTGTCACCTATATTTAACAGAACAATGACATTCATTACTTTGCATATTAAAGCTTGTTACAAAGGGGAATGGTAAGATGAATAAGGGCCTTGCTCAAGTCCTTTACCCAACACTAGATTCTTGGCCCTGACCTGCTGATTAGTGACCTGGAGCCTTGACCATTTGAGAAACCACTGTTGTCAGAGATACTCTTACAGAAAGTCTTAAATCGACACATTTTCATCCAATCAGAATCAAGATTTCAATGATGTTGCATAATGATATTACATATACTGAGGAAACAGGTGCCTTCTAAAAGGAAACACTGCTTGCTTCAGGAATGTCTTTCTGACTGAAACACAATGATTGTACTGAGCCAACTTTAAGTATTCTAGGTCACTACTGAAGAAATGTTCAATCTGACAGTGATTTCAGCCTTAGATGGAATCTCATTTGAAACAATGCTGTGATCTGATGCCAATGTAGACAGTCATATTTCTAATATTGTAATCTATACATTATCTATCAATACTATACATTGTATATCTATACTGCTTAAACATTACCTCGCCCTGATGGATTGGAATCGTATCAGTTCCTGCGTCTGAAATTCCACACTTTTGTGTACATAGCGTGATGAAAGGGTACTCCAGAATGTTTAGCAATCCAAAGCTGTAGTAATTATCCATCTATCCATCCATCTGTGAACCTCTGTAGTCCAACTAGGGACTGTGGATGCCAATATCGACAATTGTATTTATTTAATTAAATCCAATTCAATTCAATTACATTTTATTTGTTTAGAGCTTTTAACAATGGTCATTGTCACAAAGCAGCTTTACAGAATCAAAAGAAAATTAT
>JAOTRS010000047.1:9689120-9699138 GCA_028565755.1 Dinotopterus cunningtoni
TGGCTACTAGCCTGTTTAGCAATTAGTCTGTTTAGCTACTAGCTAGCTTAGCAGCTAATGTGCATAACAGCTAGTAGACCTAGCCAAGCCTGTCTTGTGCGTGTTTAGCCCCTTGCATGTAAAGTCCCCTGTGTTTAGTCCTCTAGTCTGTTTAGTGTGTCTTGTCTCGTCCAGTTTGTATCCCATGTCTGTACTGTATGTTAGTTTGTGTAATCCCTTGTCTGTGTATTAGTTGATTATTGGTTTTGTTTATAGTATGCTCCTAAGTAAAGCCAACTTTTGTTCATGTTTTATTTGGTTTGTTTGGTTTAACATTAAAAAGACTGTTTCACCTAATCCCCCCTGCGCCTATGCCTCACCTTCATGCCCACAGTCCAACACCTAACAGTACGTGACAACAGGTTGGAATCTGTGGCCATTAGAATGCCTGAGAGTCACGGGATTTTGCTGCATAGCTCATACACACTTGCACGTATGCACACAACCCGGTACACATTTAGAGCTGTGTATGTTCATGTCATGGGCTCAACTCAACAGGAAGTCAGTTATTTTGTATTTGCAAAGCGCACCCGAATGAATTTGATATACTTCTCTTAGGGAATTTATACGATCGCCACCAAACTGGGCCTACATGATCCAAAGACATTAAGGATGCAAAATCTCAGTGGGATTTTTGATATCACAAACAGATCAGCCGTGACGATGGCTTAAACTTATGCTGAAAAGTGGTTGATAACTTTCTCTGGGACATCATGTTCAGTGACATCATATTGAGTGACATCATAGTGTGATGCATTTTTTTCCAGCATGCGGGGCTTTTTGGAGGTCTAAACATAAAATTCACCCTTTTCTGAAATTGTCATAATGGTATTGGGATTCCCCTTTAAGTGCATGAGCCTGGGTGGTGATGGCGAAAGGTGCTTGGGCTCACTCATCGTTGCTTGTAACTATGTTTTACTTTTTTTTTTTTTTTTTTTTTTTTTCCTTATGAAGGCTTTGAGTTTCCGTTTGTATTTGAAATCGCTATGTACTTGGTGAGGCTTTACTAATTGAAGCATTAAGTTTTTGATTAAGCAGCTCTTGCATGAAATTTGTAACATTATTTATTACGTGTGAATTATCATAGAAACAGAAATCTAACATCGCTTCAGTTCCAGGTTTAGTATAAAGCTTAGGGAAATCTTGGGATTTATTTTGGACTTCAAGTTTCCAGTTATCAAGAACACAGCATCAATCCCACTTCCACAATATCTTTAAAAAAATAAATATTGTTTATCACTGAAGATTAGATAAGATATACTTTTATTCGTCCCACAGTGTGGAAATTTCTACGTTATAGCAGCAAAGAAAAAACAAAGTTAGGGACATTAGTGTATAAATACTAAAGGAAAGAAAAAAAAATAAACTATTAAAAACAAATATTTATACACAGTACAATATACAGTATAAATAGAAAGAAAAACAATATAATAGACTTTCAGATAAATTGCACTAGGTAATATATTATTGCACAATTTTAAAAGGTGTTATTGCATAGTTGCTAGTGCACAAAACTTTTAAGATATTGTAACTACATTGTGAGATATTGTAGCTATATTTATATTGTAACGATTGTAGCTATATTGTAAAGTGTACTAAATATAATGAAGGTAATATTAATTATCAACACTAATTTGCCAGTTATGTTTCTGTTTTCCTTTAAAGAAAGCTGGAACTAAATTAGAACTTAAGTGTGTGTCATGCTGTATATGCATGCATAATGACAATCTACAGTTTGAACACCTTAATACACACATACACATGCACCTTATTTATACCATTTTAGCAAGATCCCTCCTTTACATCAATATTCCCTTATAAACAGTTGCTATATAATACATTATATTATATACATAATATATATACATTATATACATAATATACATTCTCTTCTTTCTGTTCCGTCTCTTCTCTCATCACACCTCGTCATGTGACCACAGGGCCAATCAGGCTGCGGTCTGACCTGCTGGAAGCTCCTCCGTAGCCAATCAGCCGGGAGCGCCGCTGGTCAGTTGCGATTGAGGAAGCGTTACTGTTGCCGTAGTGACTCATAGACGAAGCTAATTTTAGCCGCGTCAGGAAGGCGGCGTGGGCCCAGACCCGCGTCCGTTTATTCCCCAGGAGCTTCATTTACATCAGGAAACGATACGACGAACAGTCGCTCATTCGAAAAAAAAGTTTGAAAATCCTCGTCTGGTTTAGGAGTGCGGCTAAAATAAAATTCAAATTTATTTTCTTTGACAAGCGCACATCTTTTTGCGTAGGTTGTCAGGATGTGGGTTTGTGTCTCAGCACGATGACCAACATGGTAGCGGAAAAGAATACAACGTAGGAGGAAGATGTGTTTATACTTCTGAACTTTTAGAAAGACCTCAGAATTTTTTTTTCTTCGTTTTATTAATTGTACATAAAAGTCTGCAGTATATAGAAAAAAGTGAGCATGTAGAAATAAAAGTACAGTAATTTCAATAATAGATTTTCAGTAAGGTTTGTGTTTGATGTTGAAGTTCTAAAGACACACTGGTGGCGTCGTTAATGTTGTGCTGAAATTAGGCGATGTTTCAAGCATTAATAGCACAGTGTTTGTGTCAGGTGAGTCTACCTGCACTTTGCATACATTTGTGTGGAAATGATGCTATTTGCATGTAAACAGGCAGCGTGGCAGAGCAGCTGTGAGCAGAGGTCAGTGGCCGAAAGAGGAGACAGACGGATCAGGACGTGGTCACGTGGACATTCTCAGAAGAGCACTTTGAGTCTCTACACTACACTGCTTTCACATGCATACTGTATGAGTAATATCCAATACTTAATCCGTGGGGTTTAATATAATGTCGGCCCTGCCTCGTTTGCAGCTATAACAGCTTCAACTCTTCTTTGAAGGCTTTCCACAAGGTTTAGGAGTGTGTGCATGTCTTTATGGACCTTGCTTTGTGCACTGGTGCGCAGTCATGTTGGGACAGAAAGTGGCCGTCCCCAAACTGTTGAACATTGTCCAAAGTGTCTTGGTATGCTGACGCATTAAGAGTTCCTTTCACTTGAGGTAAGGGGCCGCGCCCAACTTCTGAAAAATAACCCCACACCAGTTCCAACATGATTGGGCACCAGCGAATCTAAAACATTGGCTCAAAAATTCCCCATAAACACATTCCTAAACCTTGTGGAAGGCCTTCACAGAAGATTTAAAGCTGTTATAGATGCAAAGGGGGCGGGGCCAACATCATATTAAACCCTACGATTAAGTATTGGATGTTCATATGCATGTGAAGGCAGGCGAGCGAATACTTTTGGCAATATAGCTTATGTACAGTACACTTGAGCCGCCCCTTATTTCTTCATATTTTGCTTCCAAAGAGCCAGACTTTTTTTTTTTATGTAATCTTAAGGCAGAGTTCTCCAGGCTTCCTGAAGGATTTCTTTTTGGCTTTAATGTTTTTGCCTGTGATTCTCAGTCCAGTCCCTGTACCTGAGCAGTTTCAGAGAAATGAATCGTTCAAGCATAGAAAATACCCATCTAAGTTCAGGCGTAAACCAGTGAGAAACAAGTGCAGATGATGAGAGATGATCAGGCTGGTGATTTGTATACTGGTGATGCTGAATACTGAGTGGTTGGAACAGAACGAGAGAAGAGAAATGAGGTTGCTACATAAACAGCCACTTGTCGCAGTAAAACATTTCCATTCCCATTTCCATTCCCATTTCTTTTCTAATTTAAGCTACATCAGTTCATTTTATTTAATGTGAAGGAATAAAGGGTGGCTCAAGTCTTTTGCACAGTATTGTATGTGTGTTTTAAAACCTATAGGAACTGATTGAACTGTGATGAGTTTGAGTTTGATTTGAATGGAGATATAGCTGTGTTCTGTCAGGTTGGTGAGAAGCTACACATCTCTCTCTCTCTCTTGTAAAAGGAAGAGAGAGAGAAAAGTTTCCCGGTGCTTTGAGAGGATTACAATAAAGCTGTTACAGATTTGAAGCAGGAAATTAAAGTGTGGCAAAGAAAGAATGCAGTTTTCTCAACAGATTAGATAGAGCTCTCTCTCTCTCTCTCTTTCTGTATCTCTCTCTCTCTCTCTTTCAAATGTGTATTGTAAGCGATATGGTTTCTGAAGCAATTAGCAGCTTGGAAGTTCCCCAGGTCAGCAAGCGCATGGCAGATGGATTTGATGGATGAAAAGCTAAATCTCCGTTTGGTTTGTACAAGCTCGCTGAAACTGGACATTATAAAAACATCACCATGTCTTTTTAGAATTTTTGTTGGCCCTGCAGCTTCGGGTGCCTGTCCGTGTCTCAATGCATTTGCATTTATCTCTTTAAAACAATTCTGTTCTTGATGTTGTCCTCAAAATACCAACAGAATAGTTTGCACATTCATATACTTTATACAGTTTATACTTTTTATATTTTTACATATTTCTTCATTTCATTTTATTCTAACAAATTTGTATATATTGTAGATTTTATATTTTACATTCGTTTATACTGTATGTGTCGAATAGGAATTTAAATTTGAAAATTTACATTTTTGATCAATTTGAATCAGTTACCTGGGTTAACTGTCTGTACTCCTAGCGGATCCAACTGCCACCAGCTGTGGCGCAAGTGTACTCGAGTACGGAACAACACGCTAGGGAGTTTAACGCACAAAACAATTGTATTTAGCCGAAATATAAAGCAGTTGTGCCTAGGATGCTATTCAGCTCAGCATGGATGTACAGTGTGGCTGTTTAAATCTGTCACCTGAAAACTTATCATTCTTCTTTATCAAACATATTTCATGTCACAGAGAGAAGCAGCACGTACATATAAGATAAGATGATATATACCTTTATCGTCCCAGTGCATACATTTATGTTACAGCAACGAAGAAAAAATGTGCAAATATATTGGAACAGAACAATGTATAAATACAAAAGAAAGAAAAACAATACAATAGGTATACTTCCAAATGAATTGCACTTAGATAATATTGAAAAAAATGTTAGATATTGTAACTATTGTAAATATAGTGTAAGATATTGTAACTATATTGTAAGATATTGTAACTATTGTAACTATATTGTAAGAAACTGTTACTATTGTAACTATATTGTAAGATATTGTAACTATTGTAACTATTGTAAGAAACTGTTACTATTGTAACTATATTTCATGATATTTTAACTATATCTTAAATATAGTTACAATATTTTACAATATAGTTACAATATCACTATAGTTACAATCTCTTAAATATATACAACTACTGTAATAGTATACAGTTACTATTGTAACTATATTTAAGATATTATAACCATATTTAAGATAATATAACTTTATTTAAGATATTGTAATTATATTGTAAAATTTAAGATATTGTGACAACAGAATGTAACCGTATACACAGTGTGCATTATGGGGACTGGTTCACTGGGAGCAGCTCTGATTGTACAGTCTAATAGCAACAGGGGAAAAAGACCTTCGATATCGCTCTTTCATACACTCAGGATGTGTATATCACCGACACACAGCCCACAGTCGAACCTGACACCCGCTGAGGAGATGGTTTGTGTGAGCCAGCTTGAATAGATTCCCATAACAGACTGCTTTTGATACGACATCAGCACGCCTGACCGAAGCTCATTGTTCGACACACTCACACATACCCCGACGCCGATGTCACATCCTGCCAGACCAATTATAGACACCAGACTTGTGTGTGTATTTGTGGGGAGGGAGGTTGGAGGTCGCCACCCACCAGCTGACATAGTGCTACATCTGAGGTCACTTCCTTTCCTTTTTCCTTCCTACTTCTTTCTTAACCTGAAGGAGACGCACTCTAGTGGCAGCCAGATGTCGTTGATTCAGCAGCACGAAATAATTTTGCTGCTCGGTGATCCAGGATGCATTTAATCAGCGCTGATGAAATGAACAGAATGACCCGCACATGGGGCGAGGTCTGTCTGAGACTGGAACTGAATTAAACTGAAGGACGAATCTTTTGATTGCAGCATCTTGACATTTAATAAAGAGAATCAGCAAAGAGATTTAGAGTTTAAGAGCTGTTGTAGTGAGGATTAGGACACCCGGGTGGCATGCTGTTTTTGAGAAATAATGAACTACGCGGAGGCAGATTATTTTCCTTTAACATAATAAACTTTATGAATTGTTTTATTTCTCTTACACCACTTTATACATTTAGTCTGTTTAGGAATGTGTTTAAACAGGTTACGAACATTCAAGTTACGACCGCGGTTTTATGAACATTCGTAAATGCGAACAAATCAAATAAGTAGCTCACGTACAGAAAGTAGACACTGCAGTGTACCAGATACCAATATTTACAGTTATATACAATATTTTCAGTGTGTAAGTGAATGTATAAAATGTCCGGTCACCGGTATATTGTATGTGTGTGTGTGGGGGGGGGGTGTGTGGGAGAAATGAGTCGGCCTCACCGGTTTCAGTTAATCAGTCTGAGAGCACGATGATAGAAAAATAACTGTCCTGATGGTGAATAATCCTAATTTCGGAAAATCCTCAACAAAACAAGAGTTCACAGTCCAATACAGTGAAAACAGCTCTGAGACAAAATGGCGACTAGGATTCCCCTCGCGATTAAAAGGCACAGAGACAGCACTGTTAGATTTCACATTTTAACATGATTCATTTCCTTAGGTGTGATTACAGTTTTTGGCCACATGATGGCAGGGTTGGGAAAGGGGACAGATATTTATTCAAGTGGATTGGTATGCTTTACATTGTATAATCGTATCATAGGCGTATAAGACTCAGTTTATCGGACTTAAGAACAGATTCGACTTACGAATGTGCTCCTAGAACAGAACTCGTTGGTAAGTAGGGGAACCACCTGTATATATATATTTTTAAATTTAAATTTACAGCATTTTAAATGGCTGCTTATGCCCAGCGCTGTCCGCCCTCTTTCACATACATGAGCTCACAGACTCCTCTGATTGGTTATTGCCAACCTTACTTAACATGGGCAAGAATGCAGACCCCTGCAATTTCTTGCTTGCATATTAATACAAACCTGAGATTTCAGTTTGCAACAAATCTTTTAGAGCTGCTGTTAGAGAAAGCAATTATTTTATGCCTCCTGACCAATCAGAATCAAAGATTCACAGCCTCGGTCCATTTCACCGTAATTCATGAAGGAAAAATGAAAGAAAGAAATAGTGGTAAGCAGCGTAACGTTGCATGGAGGTGTCCATTGTTTTAATCGCATGTTTTTGTGTTCCATCCTCACAGAAGGACGAGGTGTACCTGAACCTGGTGTTGGACTACGTCCCCGAGACCGTGTACAGAGTCGCCAGACACTACAGCCGAGCCAAACAGACCCTCCCCATGCTTTACGTCAAGGTGTGTATGAGGCGTCTTTTTTTCCAAGATGTGTCTTTTCAGGTTTTGTGTGATGAATTACAGTCATTTTATCCTATAAAATATTTTAGTAACTTTTTTTATAGCTAAAATGTTTTGTGTGTGTGTGTGTGTGTCTTGTAGTTGTACATGTATCAGCTGTTCAGAAGTCTGGCCTACATCCATTCGTTCGGAATCTGCCATCGAGACATCAAACCCCAGAACCTGCTGCTGGATCCCGAGACGGCCGTCCTCAAACTCTGTGACTTCGGCAGGTCAGTACTAGGCCACGGACACCCACACGCACGTGCACACACACATACACACACCTATTTATCTGCACGGGTGTCTCCCTGCGTATCCTGTATCACCGAAGCGTGCGGGGATGTCAAATGTGTCCCTGGTGAGAATCATCAACGCCGGAGCCCTCCTTCACACAGTAACAGTGTGTAAAAGTGTGCAGGAGCGGCAGAGCTCAGGTGACACAATGCCCGGGCGTGCCAGAGCAGACTCAGCATTCAGAAACCGTCAGCCAGCTGTGCAGTGTGTGTAGGGGGAGCGGGGTCTTTAGTTAATTATTAATAAGCATAACATTTCTGTATGCACTTTTCTTCACATGATGCGGCCGTCAGAGCAAGACGAGTGTTCATGAAAGATTTATGATCTGCATGAGTACTATGAACTCTACTTTATGCAGCATGTCTCTTTCTCTCTGTATGTCCCTGTCTCTCTCTATATCCCTTTGTGTGTCTCTCTCCATACTTAATCTTTCTCTGCTACTGTTTATGTACCTCTCTCTCTCTCTCTCTCTCTCTCTCTCTCTTTCTCAATTTAGTTCAGTTCAGCGCTGCTTTATTGGCATGAATGTTAAAAAACTCACATTGTTATGCATCTCTCTCCCTCTGTGTGTGTGTGTGTGTCTCTGTGTACCCCTGTCTGTTTATCTTCCTTTGTGTCTCTATGTCTTTGTCGATGTCTATGTCTGTCCATCTCTTTGTCTGTTTGTCTTGCTTTGTGTCTCTTTGTTCTTATGAGCTGCATAAATGCTGAGCTCTACTGTATGCAGCATGTCTCTCTCTCTCTCTCTCTCTCTCTCTCTCTCTCTCTGTGTCTCTGTGCACCTCTCTCTCTCTCTCTCTCTTTCTCTCTGTGTCTCTGTGCACCTCTCTCCCTTTCTCTCTCTCTCTGTCTGCATGTACTTTCTGTGAGTCTTGCTCTTTGTTTTCTTGCGCTGTCTCTCTCTCTCTCTCTCTCTCTCTCAGTTCAGTTCAGCTTTATTGGCATAAAGTAAAAAAAAAAAAAAAACACCTTGTTGCCAAAGCAGTTATTGAAGATTGATTACATTTATAAGTAACATTTTAGAAACGTGTATATATAAGCACTAGATGTGCCCGTGACTTTTTCGCGTGGAATTTAATGGCACACTCATAAGCGTGTGTTAAAAAATGTACAGCGCCATCTGTTGAATTTTGTTGAATTTAACATACTTTTATGTTACTGTGAAGTGCGTGGAATGAAGGCGTGAAATCCTTCAGTGTGAAAAAACAGTTTATTAAGTAAATTTTATTTGCACACTCATAAGCACGTATTAAAAAATGTACAGCGCCATCTGTTGAATTTTGAGATGAACTAATGATTTTTTTAAATGATAAGGTCGTTTTTTGTATAAATTTCATTTTGTATAAATTGTATAAAAAAGACGCATATCTTCTCATCCTGTGTGCCAATCGCAATGAAACAAAGCCTATGTCACTTCAAGCACCTCAACATTAAAAATCACTCTGTAGTTTTTACATGATGTGTGCACAAATGCAAAAATTCCCAAAACCAATTTGATGTGTTCTATTACTTATCTTACGCAAAACAATTTTGTTCGCAAATATCTTCGATGTACAGACACGCCGACCTTACAGTTTTAAAGTATAGATTATAAGCGTATATTACATATAAAAGAAAAACATAGTAGGTAAACAACAACAAAAACTATGAGTATTTGAACAGTAGTGAGATTAAACTGTGATTTGTTAGGGTTAGGGATATTCAGGGTGTGTCTCATGCTGTGTCTCACTGTCTCGCAGGTTCTCACTGTCTGACACATATTGCAGGGAAGGCAGCAGTGGGGCTACGCTCTCTCTCGCTCTCTCTCTCTCTCTCTCTCTCTCTCTCTCTCTCTCTCTCTTTCTCTTATATGTACTTATTCCTCCCTGTGTGTCTTTCTCGTTGTTTCTGTCTCTCTATCTCCTTGTGTCTCGCTTTGTTTCTCTTTGAGAGTGTAAATTAAATTAAAGAAAAAAAAAGAGTGTGTTAGCTGTGCGATTATTGTGGTGTTATTTGTTCTTTTGAAACGCCATGTTCTCCCGTGCACAGTGCTAAGCAGCTGGTCCGTGGAGAACCCAACGTCTCCTACATCTGTTCGCGGTACTACAGAGCTCCTGAACTCATCTTCGGAGCCACTGACTACACCTCCAGCATAGGTATGTACACACACATGGGGTGTGTGAGAGAGAGAGAAATAAAGCTTAATTCTCTGCCTAAAAGGATGTGTGATCGATTTCATTACTAGTTTTAGGCTCCTCTCACTGACCTTTGACCGTCTCTTATTATTATTATTATTATTATTATT
>JAOTRS010000047.1:9703395-9713628 GCA_028565755.1 Dinotopterus cunningtoni
GGCGTCAAAACAAGAAGCGCATGCGTGATACATGATACTCGGTACTCGTAAACCAAGACTTGTTTATTTTCCAAGTCAAAATGTATTAAAAATCTTTGCTCTTCTTGCGGAACACTCGCAAACCGCGTTATTTGCAACCCGAGGTTTCACTGTATACTTTATACACTCCCTGGCCAGGAAAAAAGTCACACACTGTAAGATTTCATTCAATCACGTTTAGCTTTGTGGAAATGATTCCTCATTGAAATGAAAAAAACTCCATAGATGTGATAAACTGGTCATTCAGTACATTCAGGTCGTCAGCTGACTTTATTTTATTGACCACACAACCTTTTTCTTTCGATCCGAAGTCGAATCTTTATGCTCTCTAGCAAATTCAAGCCTTTTTCAGAAATTTAAAGGTGCTTTATTGGCATGACAAATATTTTCATTAGTATTGCCAAAGCTTAGAAAAAATCAGGAGTAGATAGTAGAAAAAAAACAAGAGTATAGAAAAAGTAATAATAAATAAATGTATATAAAATAAAAGAGTACAGACATTTAGTTGAAGTCAAGTGACTCTCATGAAAATTATAATAAAAGGAAAGCATATAATAATAATAATAATAATAATAATAACAGTTATCAGTGCGTATTTGTTTTTGTGTGCGTGTGTGTGTGATATGGTAAGGTGTTGTCACTGGCTGCCCCTCACTTGGTGGCAGGTGTGTGTGTATTGTGCTGCTAGTGTGCAGCTCTCCCTGTGCTTCCCCAGTAAGCGGGGCAGTTTGTCGGGGTCGGCGAAGTTGAGGATGATTTTAACGAATTTGGTGAAGAATTTTGTGCGAATGTGGTGATACTTCAGTCTCACTAACAGGAGGTTTTCTTATAGACACACAGCGGTTTAGTCCCAATCCTGAGAGTTCTCATCACTTTGTGTGTGTGTGTGTGTGTGTGTGTGTGTGTGTGTGTGTGTGTGTGTGTGTGTGTGGAAATGCGCTTATTTTCACTATTGAAGTTCTTCTATTTATTATTATTGGCTTGAGCGTTGTAGTGTAGAAAAGGTGAAGGATAATTAGTGCCTCCTGGTGGTTATTTTACACAGTGCATAAGGAGCAGAAGATGACTATGCTGTCTTATTAATTTCTCTCACTCTATTTCCCTGTTGAAAATGACCGCTCCTGAGTCACTTACCTTCTTGTTAGATTCAGTCTTACTGTAATACAGGGGTGGTAATGAAGCCGGTAATGTCAGACGCTTAGTTTATTGACAAATATTTGAAATTTGAAGGTTTTTTTCCCCCCAGAATCCCCCTGTGTAGTTCACCTACACAGACATGCAAGAAGTAACTATTAAAGCATTGCTGTTAGTTATAATAGAAATTAATGTCTATGCAGAAATGATCTCCACTCGTCTTCCCTTAACTCGTGTCTCGTGTTTGCAGGTGTTCCGGCCACGCACGCCTCCCGAAGCCATCGCTCTGTGCTCTCGTCTGTTGGAGTACACGCCCACGGCTCGGCTCACACCACTCGAAGCCTGCGCACACTCCTTCTTTGACGAACTGAGAGACCCGAACATTAAACTCCCCAATGGGCGGGAGAAGCCATCGCTGTTCAACTTTACCACTCAAGGTTTGGATTGACCAGTAAAGTTTTTCAAAGTCATCTCCTACTTTGTGCAATTTGTTCACTCTTTTTTTTTTCTTTTTTTTTTCTTTTTTCTTGAACAGAATTGTCCAGTAACCCTTCTTTGGCCACCATTTTGATTCCTGCTCATGCACGTAATCAGGCAGGTGCGTCCACCCCCACCAATGCCTCCAGCACTACAGGTCAGTCTCCTGTTTAAGGGTAACTTTCATTCTTTTCCTCTAAATATATTAAACCTTATTCCTCCCAGAACATGAGAAATAATTCGACGTAATAATCTCTTATAATTAGACATTAATGTTTAGTTTATTATAGAAGAATTTCCTACATTCAAATAAGTCATGGCCATAGAAGCTCCTCTAGCCGAGAACCAACCCGGGAGTTTTTAACAGTAATTACAACAGTAATGCAATAAGCGCTTCAGTAATCAGTGGAGGAAAAAAAAAACAAGCTACAATGAGGCTCACACTGATTAAGGAAGCAGCCGTTTTAATCAGAATCCTGACCTTGTTTCAGACCTCGTACGTTCTGACAAATATGAGGGATGTTCAAGTTAAACTAGGACTTGTGGTGAACTGAGTGAAAGAAATCTTTAAGAACAGTTCTGTGTTGAGACTCTTAGCCGCAGTAAAACATTTAAATGGTGCAAACTTAAAAAAAAAAGGCTTACGTTCCTGAATGACGACCTGTGAACCCTGGTCCCGGAAAATCTGTTTGTTTAAACCCTAACTAAAACAACAAAAAGGTAAAAAACTGACAAAAAAGGGAATTTTGCATAATAGGTTCTCTTTAAAGTAATCTTAAGTCAGTTTACTTAAGTGATTAGATTTTATTCAATAATAAAAATGTTAAGGTCGAGTCAATTTTGCGAATAATATCTGGCCAAATGTGTGAATTTTGTCCCGTCTTGGGAGTTTTCAGACCTCATTTTGGTTTCAGATGTTCCTTTATATACCGTATGCACCAAAATATACAGTACTGAAACTCACGCATCTCGGACACGCATGCGTTTTTGTCGACACGGCATACAGTAGCTCCAGCCACACTTGTTCCCAGTAGTGAAAAGGAAGTTGTTGTTGGAAATGGCTGAGGGGAAAGTATTCATAGTTCAGTATTATTTCCGCTCATGTAGAGACGGTCGTGAATGGAAACCGAGTTTGAAAAATGTGGCAGAACACATTCCTTCCCCACAACCATCCCATTACGCCGAACTTACACCTGATGCCTACTTGTGGGGAACGTTAAAGAAGAGTGTGTTTACCTGAGTAGATCCCCCAAGATCTGTGCCTGCATTATGCCAGCAAATCGTCTGCTTTTGTAGAAGTCTGCAGCGACCTTCGTTTCGGGAATCCGGGGTTAAGAATCTGCGTGAACGATACGAACGCCGTCTACACACTTCATCACTCATACCGTGGTAAATCAACACGCTAATAAGCGTGTACGTCGGTTTCTTTTAGGAGAAAGATGACAACAAGGTGATGGTGTTCGTCTTTTCATTTCAGTACTGTATATTTTGGCGCGTACTGTATGTCAAGTTTTTTTTAGATAAGAAACCGCCAGCCAAGTCTGTACCATACAGGAAGTATGAACGCTAGCATGTGTATCCTCAGACCTGTGAAGCCTGGCAGTGTGACATGCTCTAAGAAAAGCACTCAGAATGAGATGACAGACATTCATGGTTCGCTAGGATCGCTGTGATTGGCAGGAGAATGAGTTTAAATTAAAGTATTTACTTCAGATCAACATACACAGTCGCGTGTTAAATCTATTACACTGTACAGTGCACTGTTTTATAGAGAAAATATATATGATTTATTACATTTAGTTTTCTATTGTGTAGGTTACAAAACTGTCTGTCGTGTCTGTGAGTTTTTTTCTACTTTGTAGCTTAAATGTAGAGTGTGTGTGTAAATTAATAATGTAATTCTGAGTTCCCGCAAGTTAGTTTGCTTGATATTTGACTTGCGATGTTTGTGTCAGAGAGTATTTTTATTATTATTATTATTATTATTATTATTATTATTATTATTATTATATCCATACATGTCTCTGAGTACATTTCCACAGCAGCAGAACCTTCATCTTGTCTCTTTTATGTTCCAGATGCCAACAGTGGAGAACGCAGTCAGACCACCAACGCAGCCTCTGCCTCCGCCTCCAACACCTCCACTTGAGTGTCCCGGTTAGTTCACCCCTTCCAGCCCTTATCCAGCCCAGCCCAGCCCATCCGGACAACGCCCTGCCCGTTCCCCAGTTCAGTGGGCGGAGTCAAACCCATCCAGCCACCTAACTGCAAGAGCCAAACCATAATGTCACTGCTTTTTCAAGCCGAGAACCCGGACATGTACAGAACCATGATAGTGGAGAGAGTGAAAGAGAGAGTGGCACAGGGGGGGAAGATCTCACATCATCATCATCATCATCATCAGTCTCGCGGACAATCTCTTAAAGAAAGCAATCCACCCTCTTCCATCTCAGTTTAGCGAGCCTGCTGTTCAAACTGCCCTCGCTCTCCGGCTCCCCCTCTGTCACACTCTCCTTATCTCTTTTATTATTTTTTTTCTCAATCCCAGTCTTATACACACACACTCACACACACACACAAACATAGCATCTGTCCTTCCTCATTTTCATCCTCCGTCCCCTTCATACCCCCCTCACATATAGTGCATGGCTTGAATTTGGTCGGGAGCACTCAGAAACGTTAAACAATACAGGAAACGGCAACATTTTTGTGCATCATATATAAACAAAAAACATATATACTATATAGAAATTGCACTCGGACTGCATACCAAGCGAAGTAACACAACAAGTGTGCATGATTCAGCAACGAAGCCAAAAGAAAACAAAAGCAAAAAGAAAAAGAGGAATCTGGATGTGCTCTGAAAGAGTTAGTGGAATATTTACATATGATTGTTTTATTTTGTATTTTTTTTTAATTTTGCAAGTATATCGAATCAGGGGGATTTTATTAAGTTGCGTAAGGGCGGTAGGGGCGGGGCATTTTTGATTGACATGAGAGACCTGTTTGTCTCCTTTTCTGTGTTTTTGTATTATATATACATATATAAATACATACACAGTTTATATATTTCTTTGCATTATGTAATATATATATATAAATAGGTGTGTGTGTTTGTGCGTGTATATGAATAAAAGCTCCGCCTCTGGATTATGTGTATTCTGAACCGAAGGAAGCTTTAAATATGGCCATTTCAGAGGCGGAGCTTTCGCGTGCCGAGTTGAAGATTATATGCATTTGTGAACACGGATAAATGAAATCCGTACTGAAGAAACGGGCATGCTGTAATTTCTAGCTCACCTTTACAGTTCCGAGCCTGTAGAACTGTAGACCGTGTTCTGATCCCGATTTAACGCTCACGCTCTTTTCTCTCCGTTAGCATCGCTAGTCCTCAGGTTTCTTTCTTTATTAGTCACATAAGGATTTCCGTCAAAAAAGCAGGGTTTTTTTTTTTTTTCAATTGAATGAAACAATCTATTGAATTCTAGGCTTAAAGTGATCCTGATTAGTTCCGGCTGATAACGAATACAGGAGCACGGTTAGCCGAGACGTCACGTGACTCAGTGTTTCTTTAATTAAAGCTCGTAGGCAGACGGCCGCGAGGCCAATCGTTCAGAGCGGTGAACCGAGCAGCTGAGCATTTCCTGTTTTCTATGTTAAATCGTCAGTGCTGTGCAGGTGTCGTCGTAACCACTACTGGAACATTTGTTTAATTGTTTTTTCATTTGTTTTTCCTGTCCCGCTTTCCAGTTTTAAATCATTATCCTAAATGATAAAAGGGTATTTTTTTAAATCTAGATGTCTTAAACAAACAAATGTAACGGCGTAAAAATGTGTAAATACAGTACAGCACGGATGCTCTCTGCCAAATTCTGGCTTGTTCGTTTTGTTTTTATAATTTGTTGTCTTACACACACACACACACACACACACACACACACACACACACACACACATACATATATATATACATAAACAAAAAAAGATCTACATTGTGCGTGTTTTATGGTTTCTGTATATGTACATATGCTGACCTGAGAACTGTTACCAAGCAAAAACGAAATCATAATAACAGAAAAAAAAAGAATATATATATCCATCAAATCTCATAAAATGTTGGGGGGAAAAAAGAGGAAAAAAAAAAGATCAGGGCAAATCTGAACTGAACTGTTTGTTGGAAAATGTAGATGCTTTCTCCAGCCATATAGTTCAATCTTCTCTGTACAGTAGGTGCCAGCTATATTATTGTAATGATACGTAGTAACTGTATAGTGTATCTAGAGTTTGGAGTGCCTTTGCTTCCATTCACCCCTTTCTACCCCCACCCCCTCCTCCTCCTCCTTTTCGAACCTCATCCTTTACTCACACAGTACTGTAACTCTCTCTGTGACACTCGGCACGTTTGCTGTTGGTCGGTCGGTCGGTCGGTGTTCAAGCTCTCCTGGCCTACCTCTTTATTTACATCATTAACCCCCGTCAGTCATAACCGTTTGTAACTCGGTCGTAATATTTTTAATGAAACAGTCAGGGGACGCCAAAGCTGAGCAGGATATACAGTTTTATTTTATGAACATGCATGCATTTTATGGTTTTAACGTTCCTCAGAGAAACGTAAATGGTTAAATCATTAAACTCCATGCAAATACTGGGGCTGTACCGAAAGTAATATAAAAGTGAGTAGTTTGAGTAACCCTTCTACTAAATCAGGATCCAGGAACGCTCATGTGAGTCCGGGCTTTCATTCCAACCAAGCGAAAGCTACACCTGATAAACTGTTGAAAGCCAAAAACGACTAATTAAACAGCCACAGCTTGAGTTTGACGTCCCCGCTCTATATAAAGGTACTACTCTTTCTACGCCTTCTTTAAACATCATCGTCCATCCGTTCACATCATCAAGAAGCATTATTATTATTATTATTATTATTATTATTAGAGGATACTCTACCAGCATGTGCAATTTTATCAACCTGTGTTAGTTAATAAACCATTTATGCCTACTATTACAGATGTTGTACAATCCAGTGTTGATGTATAGCGATTTCATCTTAATCGTGCTGATTTTTCAAATAATCAGTTTTTTAAAGGTTTTACAGTTTTAGTTCACTAATTTAACAGGACTTGTGGTCTTCACATGATGTGCTGATATTTAGCATAAAAGCACCAGGACGTCCCCCGATTGTGTCACATCACATGTCTGTTTATAACGAAATACAATTCAAACCCGTTCAGCAGTTCATTACATTAAAACCCATTACTAGACTTACTAGGGGTGTTGTTCAGACTGTGTGTTGGCATGGCAACACACAACACCCTGATTCTCATCTGATTGATAGAGCGAAATTAAGCAAAATATTTGGGGGATATGATGTCTGAAAATATGAGGTGTTCGGTATTTAAACATGGTATTAATTTTATTTTAAAAGAACTGTTGTATAAAAGCAATATCGCACTTGCAGCTGTGCTGGAGTACCGAATACCGTGCCGATATTCAATACAAAAGCACTCTCGCTCATGCAGTATTGCTTAATTGACACCCGGAACAATCCATGGTGGGGATTATTTTATTTTTTACATTTTTTTTCCGGCCAGTATTTGTTAGAGATCTGATGACGTCTTAATTCACGTGTAGGTGTGTTCAGTGTGCGTGTATGTGTGCGTTTTCTCAACCCTAGGTCGTAGTGTCACCCTTACAGGCAATAACTCCTCAGCGTACACACTCGTGTTCAGCCGACCGGCAGCAGCATTTGCAGGGCGTCGCGTAGCACCCACAATCCTCCACTCCTCCAGCTTCCCTCCTCTGTAAAGCTCGCTTTGTAAATTTTTTGCATTCGTAGACATATTATTTTCCACCAACCGTGTGACCACTTCTTATGAGGTAAACCTTAAATAAGAGTAAAGGCAGGTATAAAAATGGAAAAGCCAAAAAATAATAATGTTAGCTATATTCATACCTTTACATCGCATTACATACATCAAGAAAAAAAAAAGGTGTCTTGGTTTAAAGTGAAAATAAAGAAAAAAAAAAATCCAACCTGTATAACATTACTACTACTTGAATGCTTCTGTTTGTGACTGATTTTTTATTATGATTATTATTATTATTATTATTTTAATTTTAAGTATATACATCTTTATTTCTGTGAAGGTATGCTAAATGTCTCCTTTTCTTTGTAAATAATGTCCGTTTTTGTTCCTCGGTGTGACTCGGATTCAGAGAATAGTTACCTGGTACTGTAATTTGCATTAAATAAACAGTAGGATAGCTTGGAAATGAACATCACACTGTCTGTCTTGTTTTTTTGTCCTTTATTGTGTAACATTATGAAAGCAGAGGTGTAAGGCTGAGTCCAAAATGACTCCTGAACCCTGCGGTACTCCTCCATGTGCATTATAAAGGTGAGTAGTCCTGAAGGAAGCCATGGTCTTACCTTTATTATTGCCCATGTTGTTCTCTGGGGAATATTTTGTATTATATAAATTAGTTATTAGTCATCAGGAAGTTGTAGGTACAGTGCCTTGCAAATGTATTCACCCCCCTCCTTGGGATTTTTCATGTTTTCTTCACCTTTTCTGAAAGGCCCCAGAACTAAGCCACTAAGCAAGAGGCATTTTTATTTATATAGTGCTTTTAACAATGGTCATTGTCTCAAAGCAGCTTTACAAAATGAAAAGGAAATGTATGGAAGTGTGTATGAGTGAGAAACAAATGTGCTTAATCAGGAGTTTTAGACACAGATTTGTGCAGTTTTATAAGAAAACAGCTGTTAGGTTTTATAAAAGCCTTAACCCTATCTGCTCCAGGGGTGCTGTATCCTGGCTCATCCTGTGTTCTAACCTCAGCTTTCTAACTGAAACATGAAAATAATTTCACTGTATACTGTATGTGACAGCTGAATCTTAATTATATTATATTTCAACAAATTTAAGGTGGTGTATTGGTTAGCCTTGTGGCCTCCCACCTTCAGTGTTGAGGCATTCTCAGAGTGATGATATTAAGCATAAAAGCACCAGGACGGGGTCTGTGTGTGTGTGTGGAGTTTACGTGTTTTCCCCGTGCTTGGTGTGTGTGTGTCCTGCAATGGATTGGCCCCCTGTCCAGTATATACTGTACCCCACCTTGTTCCTGGAATCGGCTCCAGGCCACTCGTCCCGTGACATCCTGTAAATGTTCTGGATCATTTCATTGTATTTAATTAGAATTATGTGTATCTTATCAAGGATTTATTATGTGATTATTAAGCATCACATCTTTTCAATTAAGCCAGTGTGGCTGATTGTCTTCTCTACAGTAACTATGTCAATATGCTCCAGATGTTCTGTCTCGTAAAACATTGTGATACTGGTGCTTCAAATACTTTCAGTCCTACAGGACTGCTAATGTGTTTGGTGTAAATACATGTCTGGCAAAAAAAAAAAAAAAAAAAAAATATAGTAGATTCCGAAGTGCCTGCATCAAACAAAGAAAACAACTAGGGAGATTGCTGAAATGATCAAATTATGGTAAAAACACAAACTGTCAATGCATTATCTAATTCTATGCATATCTAATTATATTATATAGTCTAGTGCATTAAACGTGTAAAGATAGAGCTGATATATCTGTCTTCTTAATGGAAGAATGTGGCCAGAAATAAAATAATAAAAAAATGACCATGATCAGAGAGCACTGTTTGGTGAACTTGACGACATTAAAAATAGACAGTAAAAATCACAGCTATGTTTAAAGATAGGAATTTGCAGGATTGCGACTTAACAGCTGGTTCCATAAGAAAAGCACTTGTTATTGAGGCTAATCAGAAAAAAAGGCTTCAAGGCAGTGTTTTAGACTCAGCAACGTTATGTGGCATTACAATAAAGTCAGCTGACGACCTGAATGTACTCAATGCGCAGGTTATCCTTGCATATGTCCTTTTTGTCTTCCCTGATGGCACTGCCATATTCCAGGACTTAAAGTGTGAAAGAGTGTGGTTCTGGGAGCACGGGGAACCATCTTCACACACGAACTGGCCACCACACTACATGCCATAATATTTGATAGTTTTATCACAAGTTCTTTTTAGTCTTCTTCACCCCTTTATACTTACAGTATGTGTAACAGCTTGCGTCTGACACGGATCTTGTGATTTTGTTGAGCTGCGCATCAGAAACGTAGCTCAGTGCCAAGTGCTCAGAAATAACAAGTTCTGTTTGCCATATGTCCTAATCTTTTTTTTTTCTTTTTTTTTTTTCTTTCTTTTATTCAGGACATTGATACTATACTTATTAGTCATTTTTAAGTGCATCAATATTTGTGTTTTTTTTTTTTTACAGAATGTCATGTCCGTAAAAATCAAAATGCACCACCACATCTGCTTGTACAGCCATTCTGCATCGTCAAGGAAAATAAACATCATGTATAAAAAGTTAAGGTGGTATAAATACATACAATATGACTTCATTTACCGGGTTTATGCAACCTTTATTGAAAAGTCCCAGGCATCAATGAACAACACAATAACTTTAAACATCTCATTTATTTTCCTGAGTTACAACATCTGTACAAATATCCAGCCAGAAACAGACCTGAGAGGTTCGACTAAAC